>OZ008369.1:19854211-20078460 GCA_963931995.1 Phaonia tiefii | reverse complement strand
CGCCGCAGTCAATTTATTCTTTATTACGTTATTATACCTTTGATTGTTTTTAGTTGTTTATTAAATTGGATGGGATGAAAGCGCTGCAGGCGAAAATTTTTTCACATAATTTTTTTATTTTTTATGTTAAAAAATTTAGTCTTGTCAATTATCGGAGTCTAGGAATCAAATAACTACCCAAGGGATTTTTTTGAAAATAGTACATTTGAACAAAAAAAATGAGGTAAATAGGGTTTAAAAACGCTTTTGAAATGATACCCATTTGAAAGACATCGGATAATAAATACCTGAGTTAAGACCGATTAGCTCTAAAGGCCTATATCACAAGAAGTTGGGCCGAGCGGGGGACAAAAATAACTTTTTCAACTCAGCACAGCAAACTTTGTCGGTGGTGAAATTTTGGTTTAGATCAGAGATTCTTGACTAAAGTAAATTTATGTCTAAAATTCTTACAAGAAACCCCAAAAAGTATAACATTTTCCAAATGTTTTAGCTAAAATGAAATACATTATTTTATTTGGGACATTTTTTAAAGACATGTGAAAAAAATTTTATACCGAAAAAAATTTACACCGAAACAAATTTTACACTGAAAAAAATTTTCCACCGAAAAAAATGACGCTATAAAAAATTCCACTCAAAAATGTATTGCAAAAATTGTTACAAGAAACCACAAAAAGTAAAACATTTTCGATATGATTTTTGCTAAATTGAAAAATATTTTTTTATATTGGGCATTTTTTAGAGACACGTGAAAAACAATTTTACACCAAAAAAAAATTAATCTAAAAAAATTCCCTGAAAGAATTCGTACAAGAAATGCCAAAAATTTTATGATTTTTGCGTCGATATGGTTTTGTTAAATTGAAAAACTTTATTTTGTATGGGAGATTTTTAAAAGACATGAGGGGGCCTAAAAATACCCGGACGAATTATTTAAATATTTGTTTCCATAACAAGTATTGCATTGCGAAACTTTTTAGGCCTTTATTCCAAAAAAAATTTAAGTTTCCCAAAATTCACGATCCATATTCCAAAATGCATCCTCGAAAGGAAAAAATTCAATAATGCCATGTAAAATTTGGAATTTGTACCCGCCGATATTTCGAAGCAGATGTTCAATTTGTTATCTATGAAGTGACAAATTACGCTATGCAACAAAATTTAGGTTTTTGTTTTGGGGGTGGACGATTCCTACGCCAAATGATCACTCTAGGTGAGTTTAGTCAAACCGCACAAATTTAGACAGCTGTGTAGCTACACCTTTTTTTATGGGCGTGTCAAGTTTGAATTTTCTTGTCCGATACTGTTCGAAATAAATTTAAATATCGAGTATAAATATTGAATTGAGCGAATTCTTGTGATAACATGTCTTTAGTGAAATTTGACAAGGATTAATGTCGTGGAATATTCGAATGTTCTATTTTAAAGTTCAAAGGATCCTTTTCGTCCTTTGTTCAAAAAGCACCAAAAATTTACACTAAAATGAACAGGTACGGATTCAAAATGTTTTACGAATTCATTCCTCATTAAATTTCACTGTATGTCAGATTTTTACCGAAGTGTTTTAAAACACAAAATCGACGCTGTCGTTCACGAGATAGAGGCCCAAACAATCTAAAATGTACTGAAAAATTTAGTTGGGTAGATCGAATGAGGTACTGTAAAGCAAGTCGTGGAAGCCATTTGAATAATGATGTGTTTCATTCATAAATGCCTACGATGGGCTTTAGCAAAAAAATCTAAATTTTTAAAAAAAAAATTGGTATTACTATGTTTTTTTATAATGAAATGAAATTCCAAATTTTCAATGACCCACGTGTTCATTTACGTATATTCGACGATTTCATCGTTGTTGCAATAAATATTTATGATCCGGTCATAAATTTACTTTTCAGTGTACGAGGGCGGCTCAATAAGTCCGTGCCTCTTCGAACTTCGCTCGTAGTTATATGAAATGCAACACTGCTCCCATCAGGTACCACCTGTTAATAGACTACTGTCAAATTTTGAGCAAGTTCCGTCATTTACTTTTCATTTAACAGCTGTTCAAAACATACAAACTCGTGAATTTTTTAAAAATGGAAAAAAGTAAATTTCGACTGCTCATTAAACATTATTTTTCGCGAAAAAAAACCCTCAATCAAACTAAGGAAAAGCTTGATAAATACTATGGGGACTCTGCACCATCGAGGTCAATGGTAAAAAAGTGGATTACTGACTTTCGTTGTGGTTGCACAAGTACAAATTACGCTGAACGTTCTGAACGGCCAATTGAGGTCAATACACCCGAAAATGTCGAAAAAATCCACGATATGTTGTTGTCCGATCGAAGAGTAAAAGTGCGTGAGATTATTGATGCCTTAGGCGTTTCATATGGCAGTGTGGTTTCGATTTTAATTGATCAGTTGGGTTTAAGAAAGCTGTCTGCAAGTTGGGTGCCGCGTTTGCTCTCAATGGACCATAAACGTAACAAATTCGTGTGACAACTTCAAAGAATTGTTTGAAGTTGTTTAATTGGCTACAAATTGGTATCTCATCCGCCATATTCTCCGGATTTAGCCCCCCAGTGACTATTTCCTATTTCCAAACCTAAAGAAATGGCTCGGTGGAAAGAAATTTAGCTCCAACGATAAAATTGTTGACCAAACAAATGCCTATTTTATGGACCTCGAAAAATCCTATTTTTTGGAAGGGATAAAAAAATTGGAGAAACGTTGGACTAAATGTATTGAAATAAAAGGAGATTATGTTGAAAAATAAATATTTTTTCTTACAAAAAAAAAAACTGTGTTTCATTCAAAAAGTCACGGACTTATTGTTCCGCCTCGTACTTGGTGCTTAACCAGTTCAACAATTTCCATTTTTTACCACTCTCGCCATTTCTACGTTACTGTTCAGAATCGTCAGAGGTCCTTGTGCAATTTCAAAGTTGGCTATCATTTTCTTGTGAAATTCACATTTTTTATGCGGCACTCAATTTTGAATTTATCTTTTATGCTAACCAACCACTTAAATATAAAAATCAATTTGTCCGCTACACTTCATTGTGAAATAGAGCAAATAGATTTTGAAAGGTTGCATTTTGAAATAATAAAAAATGTTACAAACTTCTGTAAAAAGGACTTCAAAACATCCTCCGTTAGCAATAAATATATTTATGTGATGAAAAAACCCTATCCCACACTCTTCCTAATTGGGCAATTGCAAATCCAAAGTGCCTATTAAGAGCTTTCACTACAACTGCTTTCTATTTACACATCCTTGTTCTTCGTTGCTCTTCGTTACGTCTGCAATTTGTGTAAAAATGTTCTCCAAAAAAAAAACCAACGTCCTTCACGTACAAAATGTTAAAATAATTGACCCGGTGCACTCTATAAGAGATATTCAACAAAAACTTAAATTTTTGCGATTTAAGTGTCCTGTTTTTTGTATTTTTTTCATATTTTTTTGCACTGTATTTTATAGTAAAACGTTGTTGTGGTTGTTGGTGTTTAAACGATTTTAGCGATTATCACTTCAACGCGACCGTGCGAATGCGTTGAGATACCGTTATAAAATGAGGTCAACGAGATAGCTCAACACCAAAATGCTAGTCTTCGTCGTAGTTGTCGCTGCTGTTGCCGCCGTCTTCAGCGACCCTACACGGATGAGTTGTAGTACACAACCTACCAACCAACCAGCCAGCCAACCAATCTTTACAACCGTCATGCATTTA
This sequence comes from Phaonia tiefii, assembly GCA_963931995.1. Taxonomy (NCBI): domain Eukaryota; kingdom Metazoa; phylum Arthropoda; class Insecta; order Diptera; family Muscidae; genus Phaonia; species Phaonia tiefii. The sequence continues at coordinate 20,074,742 of OZ008369.1, read as the reverse complement.
GCAGGTTGGATGGATGCCTATGTCTGTCCATCAGACTGACAAAACATAAAGAGCGAGCCAGGATGAATGGATGTTACAAGGCAGCCAGGCACAAGTTTTACTCGCGATTGGTAAAATGGGAGTGGGCCAGTAAGGGAGTGATTGCGTGCGTGTTTTTACTGTGTTGTTGTTGTTGGTTGCAAATGCAGAAGGATTTTATAAAAATAAAAAAAAAACAAAACACAAAACTTTGTTGTATGAGAAAATATTGCTGTTCTCTTAGTTGGAGTTCGCGAGTAAACCCGACACCAAACTAGCTAGAGAGTAAAGTTTGTGATTTGCCATTAAAGAGAGGCAGAGAGAAATTATGTTAAAGCTACAATTACATCCCTTCTTCAAACCAGTGTTGCCAGTTTAGCACTTTAAATGCAATTCTATCTTCTTTTTTTTAGCTTCTGCACTTTTTTTTCTGGAAAAACATGCTAAATGCTTTTTAGCACTTTTTGAGCAATTTTTTCTAACGTTTGAAGTTTCTTGCTCATTTTTTGTCGATAAATTGCGTTATTTCGATTATGTATGGCTGTTTTTCGGAGTTTAACTCTGAAATAATGCATATTTTCAACCAGGAATTATAACATATGTATATGTGACCTCCTCCACGAAAAGGGACCTCTGCGCCGAAAAATTTTTTTTTACTTTTTGAGTGATTCTTATAGGAAACGCTCTTTCAAATGCCGCAAACCGCAAGTTTCTATGTCTTTTAGTTTTTTTACAAATCACCTGTAAAGATGAACATAATTAATGAAATATATGAAAAAATGAACGAAGCGCTTTTTTTAAACGCGTTTTTCTCAATAACTTCTTTTCGGCGCAGAGGTCCCTTTTCGTGGAGCAAGTCACATATAGTATTATCACGGGTGTGGATGTCAAATATGGACGTAAGTTGGAATTTAAAAAATTCTTTACTGAAAAAGTACATATGTTGGTTTAGACTTTGTAGTGACCACGCCAGATTTCTCGAGTTAAGTACAAATTACAGATTGACTTTGCCGCGGCAAAAAAAACATGGTCGTTAGTGGTACAAGATTCCAGCTACTTGGGCTACTTGGGTATCCCCTGATCAAAGACCGAAGAACCAAATTGATCCCGTGGGAATTGATGGTATGCACTCATCTAGAGTATTGGACGTACGAGTGATCAGAGGAGCTAACAGCGATTCTGATCACTACCTGGTAGCAGCAAAGGTTCGCAGGACGCAGAGAAAGCTAGACATAGGAAATCTGCAATTACCAGATGTAGCCAGAGCCTACTCAAGGAAACACTCGCAACTTTTTTTTACAGAATCCACCCCTCGCGATGACGATCCTGAAGCGCAGTGGAAACCCATTTCCGACTCTATAAAAACTGCCACAATAACCGTACTTGGTTTTGAAAACTCGCATCGCAACAAACCATGGTACGATGAAGAGTGTCGCATTGCAAATGATGAAAATGAAAAGAAATGATGAAAAGGCAATGCTGCAGTCAATTGCGTCTGAGCGGTATGGGGAGAAAAGAAAGGAGGTAAACCGTCTCTATAGGCGTAAGAAACGGCAGTGGAGAAAGCGCTAGAGTGACAAAAGACACACCGAAGGAAGAACAAAGCCCGAAACTTCTACCAAAAAGTCAAAAGACCTTTTCTGTAAAGACAATTACGGAAATCTCATTGCAGATGTGCAGAGCATGTTGGGAATATGGAGAGATCAATTCGCCGCGCTACTGGTACCTGAGATATCCGACAGTCGACAGTCGATCACAATTTGGACAACGACGTCGATTGCCCTCTCTAAACCAAGCGCAGACGTTGCAGACAAAATCATTTTTTCGCAGTCACAGTCGGTAAATGAGTTTAGCAATGAAAATCAGCCAGGAATTTTAAGCCCTGATCAGAACACCCATTTTCAATCCCAAACTAAGTTTGCTTAAATAATAAGCAATGACAAAATTTCATTGTGGTCGTTAAAGGTTTACGCCAGTTACCCTGTGGACTAGCCAGTCTGTTATACGTACAGACGGGAACGGCTCAAAAGTCCCAAAACTCTTTCTATGCGTTACAATTTCTTACATATCAAATGATATATGTATATAATATACCCCATCCCTATGGGTGAGGGTGTTCGAATATGTATGGTTTACGAAATTGTGTTTTTTTTTTATCGAATATCTCTTTCCGGGGCACTATAAGATATCGGTGAAAATTTAAACAAAATTTTAATTTGCTTTCATTTATTATAGAGTGTTATTGTAAAATATGTATTAATAAAATTTTGATCCTTGTAGGATTCTGAGAAAGGAAGTGGTACTACATATATACCACCGCGCACAAAATACAAGATTCATTTATGAAAATCACTAAAGCATGATTTAGTTTTGCTTAGACAAAGAGGAACATTACAAGTCGAACACATCCGTTGAGTCCTTCTTTGGTGTCCCTCAACGCTGTTTGCTTTTTATAAGTTTTTGAAGAAGTGGGTGGGTGGTACATGTGATCCTGATTGACAAAGAATTGCAATTATATCAAGCTTGAAATTCTTTAGTGGTAATTGGTAGCCCGATGATTTGGATATAATAAAAGCATTCACTACTACCACATCAAGAAAGTGAAAAAATATTCGGTGCCACCATTTTTTGCATTTCCAATCCAGTTCATAGAATTTTTTTTAGTTGATCTAACTTGTCGATGTTGTTCATGTGCATATTGTAATCATGTATAATATGTGGTTTATCGATGTCTTTTACAGATACATACGTTGTTTTACCTCAGCGAAATTATCTGGGGGCATGAAAGTTGAATAAGGCTGTATCCACTCTTTTATCAATCGACTTCATAAAGAGCAAACCTGTATGACTAATTTGCCAGTCATATTCTCTCTTTTCATTTGTTTATCAGGCTTTGATTTTTTTAGTTCCAGAAGCAGGTTGTAGGACGTAAAGAAATTATCGAAAAATACCTTGTGGTTTTCCCACCAAAATCAGAAGTCAGATCAAGGACAACCCTCTCGCCAATCTTTTTTTTCAACTGGTTCACCTTTTTTGCCTGTGTAGATCTCAAAACGATGAACTTAACCACTATTGTCGCATAACATCCAAGTTTTGAATCCTCTTTTTATAGATTTTTTCGGCATTAACTGGATTATGGTTGAACGACCTATAAGAGAAACCAGTCTAAACAAAGTAAACTCACAAACCTATATTATAAAAAAAAGTACCTTTCAATCTTATCATTGATTCATCTACTGCCGGATATTCGCCTGCATTATAACAAATTTTAAATCTTTTTGCAACATTTCTAAGAATGGTTGAACTTTGTACAGTTTGCTAAACGATGGTGACCCCTTTTTTGGCATTACGGAAGTGTCATTCAAATGAATATTGCCCAAAAGCCAATCAAATCTATTCGCAGGCATTAGATTAGATATATAGCTGTAATTTAAGTCTGGACGAGATGACCAGTAGTCTCGAAAACTATCCTGATGTTTTAGTGTTACGATTGCGTTTAGGTGTTACGATTGCGTTAAAAATGTAAAGTTGTCATGAGATGGCAAGCTTTCGATTATTGTAGTAGGTCCCTGTTTCGTGCCAGAAAATGATGTTCTTCAACCTATAGAATTATGCTTACTCCATTGGGGTGGGTGGGACAAATACTTCATTGCTGACTTGCAGAGAAGCTAGAGGAACTTCATCATCACTATCAAAATTTTCACGAGTATTACGAATTCCAATACCTTCTGTGATATTGCCTACTTAAAAATTTCTGGAATAATAATTTGTTCATCCAAAATCTCAACTTCATCGACAACTGACTCATTCTTTGATGGAATCTCTGCTAAATCAATTTCATCGTTGATCGTTTCCAATATAGAGGAAATATCACTGTCTTTTAGTTTATTTGACATTGCTACATATGTATATGAATGAATATGAAGCGCCGTGGTATGAATTCTATACCATTGACTTGAAACGCTCACAGAAGCTATACTTTTATATTTATTTTATACACTTGTTGCTAGACACGTTTTCTAATTGATACTAAATAAATCTTAAAGCAGTCAGAAACCACACACAGTTTTTTCTATCAAAATATACTAAATAACGGTCAACACTTTTGGCACTCCTCTGACGTTCACTTTTGTGCTTAAAAAAATCCTACATCTATTTCTTTTTCGCACATGAAATAATTTTCTCCATAAAATATAAGCTTTCAGTTACACGTTAAAACGGTATTTATATCATATCAATGCGCACACTATATTTAGATTAGTGGTATGTTTTTCATACCACCGGCCCGGAAAGAGATATAGGCCGTAAAGTGCCGCAGTACTACAATTTTTGATTGTTTCAGTGTTAGCACTTTTTTTTCGCGAATTGCACTTTTTTTGGCAGTTTTTTTTTTGACAGCTTTTGGCAACACTGCTTCAAACGCAACAAAGTGGATGTTATTTTGAGAGCGCTTAACATTACAACCCCACCACACCAAATCTTTTGCTAATACATGCAATAGACGTCATTCACTTTGCATTAATTACTTCACATTACATGTGCCGAGATCTCGGCTCTGTTTGATAGTCTCAACTTTGCTACAAATTGACATCACCAGTAGCAGTAGCCTTAGTATGGTGGTTTAGAGTGACACACTTTGTTGTTGTTGTGCCATCCGTTTATTGCTGTGATACCCCGGAAACAATTTTACAATTTACGTCACACACATGATGTTTTTGCATTGGGTCACTCTTTTGCGATTTTTTTTTGTTGTACTCTGGCTTCAAACACCCACTCAATGTTGCCAACACAGCAGCGACAGCGTCGCAGACGGCAGTAGCTCACCACTTTAATGCACAAAACATGACACTTTTGTTTTGCTATTGCTGCTGCTGCTGCTGCTGCTATTGTTTTCCTGCAGCAGCGCTCTATGTGAGTACAAAGAAATCATGCTGAGAAGAGCCCTCATAATAGTTAGTTTAAGCGTTATACTACTACTACTACTCGTCGTTGCCGTCGTACACCATAAACGACCCTGAACTCAAAAAGTAATGTAAAAAAAAAAAATACAAATTTAAACAGAAACAAAAAAACGCGTTCGTTTTTTGTCTTCGCACAAATAAAAAACATAAAATTTAATAATAAAAAGTTCCGCTAAAAACCGTAAATTTAATATCAAAATAAGAGCGGTGATACAGAGAGAAGAGGTGAGAGGGAGCGATACATTTAGCATTAAGAGTTTGTTTGTTTAACATAACTCAGCGGGGAGCTACTTTGCTCATAATTTATGGGGGGGAATATCACAAGAAAGTTCAAAGTTGTATATGTGAATATCTGTTTGCTCTATTTAACGAGAACCCGAGCCCTTATGTCAACTTTTGCTAAAGCAGTGTCGTTATGAGTTTGATTGGTGGCATCATACATGGGAATTTTTAATTTGCATTTTCTAATTTATAATTCCTTTATTTTAGTTGTCGTCTCGATAAACCTCAAATGTCAGTGACAGCTTTCGTAAGCGACCTCAAGCGCGAAGTGATATACAGTGGTGTGCGATGAAATAGAGTCACACCCTCGTCAAAACTTTTATTCTCTGCAAATCAGTGGTCCAAGATGTTTCATGTCAAGAAATTCTGAACCTGATTGACCGGTCGGTCCTCTGCTGAATAATGCCGTCATTTTTAATAAATTTTGTACACTACTGTTCTCCAGGTCAGTGTCAGTATTTTAAAGGCTATGTAATGACGTCTGCTATAAAATAGAGTCAATTACAAATAAATATTTTTTTTTTTTTGAAATGGTTAATGGTAGTTTGGATTTGAATTTGAAAACAAAGTTTAGCTTCTAAATATTATTAATGTTTATTAGTAGTATTAATAAATTGTCATTATTGACGTTCCAAAATGGGCCGATGTAAATATTTGCAATCATGAGCGCCAAGAAAGAATAAAAAATACGATAAAAGAATTCTGAAGCTACATACAAATTACTGACATAATTGGATGCTCAAAGAAAATGTTGGCGACCGGAATAAAATATAACCCCAATCCAGGAAACAGACGGTAAAACCCTGAAAATTACAGAACATTTGCAACCAAAAATATTGCGCCACGTAGAGTTCGACTTTTGTTACCTCTTCCGCCCTTAAAAGGCAATACGATCGGGATGTTGACACCTCTACATTAAGAAAAATGCTAAATAAAAACAATTTAAAGGCAAAAAGTGACCGAAAAGTTTCATTTCTATCCAAACGGAACGTTCAAAAAATGTTGCATTTTGCCAAGGAGCATGTGAAATAGTCCGTACGCAAATGGCGAAATATTTTGAGGACAGCTGAAACTAAAGTGAGATTGGCTAATTATAATAAGAGTAATCTTCCTGTACGAAGACCTTCCAACACCGAATTCAGGCCCCAGAATACAATCCAAACAGTTCAACATGGTAGCGGAAACATAATGGTACGGGGTTGTTACTCTTACATTGGGACAGAACCTTTATTCCAAATTGAACAGACAATGGACGCTGCATATTATACCACTGTATTAAAAAAACATCATGATGCCTTGTGCTAAATGGGAAATGCCGCTTCGATGGGTATTTCAACATAATATCGACCCCAAACACACATCGAAGCGAGCAAAAGCTTCGTTTGAAAATAATAGTGTCATAGTTTTAAGATGGCCTATGCAGTCGCCGGGCTTAAATCCTATTCAGAATTTGCGGCGGAACATTAAAGTGTCTATCAAAGGAATAAACCAATTTAATAAAGATGAGCTTATGACACTGGTACAGTCGGCGTGGAAAACATGACTTGTGGAGACTTGATAATTCAATGTCAATGCGTTGCTTAGCTGTTGACTCTATTTCATCGCACACCACTGCATAAAGTACCATATATTTAATTTGGCGCTCGCGTTGGCGTTTGCGTTTACATTCACTTTAGGGATTTTGAGAATACTACCCTAATTTAGTTGAAATTAAAATAAAATTGTCCGGCAACATTAAATTTACTCATTCGGATAATTATGTTCTTTAACAATTTTTCCGATTCAAGATCAATGTTCATTTTGTTATAAAAGTACTTTTTCAAAGAATATACTTTTAGTAGGGACATAAATATTACACAGGGCAACACTGATTCTGCGGTGCGTGGTTTGTAAGTCCCCTTTTCCACGTGCAAACTTTTTGTTTGCAAACTCTTGGGAATGAAAATACAAAATAAAGAAAGAAACGTCAAAAAAAACAGTGTGAAAATAATTTAATAAAAGCGGTGTAAAAATGGACAAGGAGTGCAAAAATAATTTAATAAAAGACATTTTAGATTGTACCAAGCCATTTTTAATTAATCGAATACTTTACTTTATTAAAACAAATCACAAATCAAATTAGTTGTCAGAAAACTCGACATAAACAACGAATTCATTAAAAACGAAATGTCAAAAACATTTGTTTCAACGAAGACAGCAAAGCAGAGTTTGCGTGAAAGGCAAACTAGTACCGAAACTTTTTTGTTTCTCTTCCTCTCACCCCTCTCGCCCACAAACTCAAGAGTTTGCAAACAAAAGTTTGCACGTGGAAAAGGGGACTAAGGAAATTTTGGTGGATATGTTGATGAAGATCTAAGCCTATAATTTACTTTTTTGAATTGGCCTGGTTCTCGAGATAAACCGCTATTTTAAAAATGAATGAAATTTCACCACACATTTTAGCATAACTCAAGAACAGTTTGTCCGATTTGGTTAAGTAGACAATTTTAAATTCCGCAGCTAAATTACCTTACCTTGTTTGTGTCTAGACTAATATATGTTGGGAAATTTCTTGTTTAAAGGGAAGTTTTCTAGGTGGAGCCCGTAACCAATATTTAGTATATATTGTAGTTTTGAACCCAATAATACGTAAATTTAGATAAACCAAAGTGAAAGAAGTTTAAAATATGAACATTTTTTTTAAATAAGTGCCTTTTCTTAAAAAAAGTAAATTTTCTAAAAAAAATTTCTAAAAAAAATTCCATTGTCTTACAAAAATTACACTTCCTTAAAAAAGTACATTTTCTTAAAAGGGTACATTTTCGTAAAAAAAAGTAAATTTTCTTAAAAAGTAAATTTTCTTAAAAAAGTACGTTTTCTTAAAAAAAAGTAAAGTTTCTTACAAAAAGTACCCTTTCTTTAAAAAAGTAATTTTTTTCCAATAAGTACCGTTTCTTAAAAAAGTACATTTTCTTACAACAAATTGCCTTTTCTTAAAAAACTACCTTTTCTTTAAAGAGTACCTTTTTTGAGAAACAAAATAACTTTTTTGAGGAACAAAATAACTTTTTTGAGAAACAAAATAACTTTTCTTGAGATAAGTACCTAATCTTAAAAATTAACCTATTCTTGAAAACAGGACCAATTCTAAAAAAAATTCCCCCATTTCTTACAAAACCCCCGTTTCTTCAAAAAAAATCCCTTCTCTGAAAAAAATACAGTTTCTTACAAAAATTTCTTTTCTTAAAATAACCATTTCTTGAAAATGAAATAATACCTTTTGTTTTCTTGAGATAAGTAGCTTTTTGAAAATACATACATAAGTACAATTTCTTTAAAAAAAAAAAAACCTTTTCCATTTCATTAAAAAGTACCTGTTCTTAAAGAAAAGTACTTCTTTGAAAAAAAAATTAATACTCTATGGCTTTTTCTTACAAATAATACTTTATCTCAAAAATATTACTTTTTCGTTGAAAAAAAAATATTTGTACCTCTCTGTAAAAAAGGACCTTTACGGGAAAATATAATACACATTCTTACAAAAAGGACCTAAAAATTCACTTTTAAAAAAAGGCTAAAATGCATAAGCCTGGTCCCGGCTAAAAACACAAAATAAAACCGAAAATCGAGAAAAATATTGCAATTTCAGAAACCAAAAACTTTGTTAACGATCGGACCCATGGGGCCCTTGGGGTCGAAAAAACGGGTGCACCTAGGTACATCTTCGAACAAGCACGTGTGGGCACTTAAATTAAAGGTATTCTACTCGCGAATTTGGTCGTATATATATTTCGGCTGTGCGGCGTCTGTGGACCGATATAACCCTATTTTGAGATATTATACCTGGTCTGGTGTATATAAAATGTCCAAGTAAGAAACAAAAAATTATTTAAATTTGTTCGCAAAATGTACCCGATTACCGGTATTCACCAAGGGAAAAAATTCGCTTTTAAAAAGAAGTAAACATTTTTTTTAAAAAATCGCGCGATTTTTCTGATTTTGCCACACATCGACTTAATGTAGAGGGAATTTGAACCACCCTGTCAGAGCCCGGCCGGGCGGGTAGTTGGAATATAAATTTAACGATTTTTCAAAAAGCTCTACCACACGGTACGACCAACATAGGTCCCTGCGAGGGCTAGTTTTCCATTTTCTCACATTCTTTACTTTTTCTTTAATTTTGGATTTTTTATTTTTTTTTTTTTTTGAGCCGGGCCAAAAACAAAGGTATAAAACTAGTTTAGCAGCAAAATCAGATCTGCAACAAAATTTCACCAATGGTAAAGGCTTTTGCGCTGAGTTGAAAACTAAATTTTGTTTTTTGCGCAAGGTCCATCTACTTGAGATATAGGCCTTTAAAGCTTGAGTATATAATCGGTCATATCTCAGGTATTTATCATCGAATCTGCTTGAAATATGTATCATTACAAAGCACTTGTGAAACTCTATAACTCTGTATATAAATATATTTTCTTTTATTTACCCATTGAGGGCTCATTTAAAAAATATTTTTTAACCTCACTTTTTTCTTGTTCTTGTCTTTTGGTGTTGTTGTCTTTTGTCGTTGTTGGTGTTGTCTTTTAGTTCTGTTGTCCTTTGTTGTAGTTTTTACACACCAAAATAAAAAAAAATATTTCTAAAAACTCGCGCGATTTTTCCTGATTTTGTCATACATCGACTTAAGCTACAGAGGGAATTTGATCCTCCCTGCCTGAGCCCGGCCGGGCGACTAGTTGGAATATAAATTTAACGATTTATGAAATTTATTTCATCAGGATCGGATAATAAATGGCAGAGTTATGCGCGATTATACATTCAAGCTTTGGAGACCTATATTTCGGAAAATATGAACTTCCGCAAACTTTTTTCGTTTTTTGTAATCCGCATTTAATGCTCTACCAGGCAAAAAAAAAAAAACGAACAAAATCCAATTTTGCTGCTAAAAGAAATTTGCTCCAAAACAAAAATACATACTCGTACCATAAACAAAGAAAAATTGTTCTTGAAAAAAGTTTATCATTTTACAAAAAGTATCTTTTCTTAAAGATCCATTTAAATTATCGTATTTTTGAACGGGAGCCTTCGGCGTGTTGGAACTAACTAGGAAATAACATTTAGCGAAAGGAACTTCGTTACAACCGGGTGTCCCCAGGTACCTCATGTGACTTTTTTGAAATTTTAAATTATTCCAAGAGTTGTGGCAATAAGGACATGTCTTTTATTTGCTTGCATTCTTGTCAATTCTTGTATCACTACGAACTGTGTTCAAGTTGTTCACAAAAATACTTGTTTAACCCTATTTGGACTGTGTTTTTTTATTTTTAAGATTATCAAATGTCAATGTCACAAATTAAAACTAAACGCTGGGGGATTTGAGCAATTAATGGAGCAAAACTAAAACATTTGAAAAAACTTGTAGTTTCAACTCCTCATACATTAACTAAATCCAACAAAATCGGTCATAAAATTCAAATTCGCAATTTAAAAAACAGTCGATACAATTTTTACACATTTCATTTCGATTTGACACAACTTTAAAGCAATTTGCGATCGGTGTCACTTATATTTATCCATCGACTTCTGTATAATTATCACTAATCACACAACAACACACTTGACAATCTTTTTTTTTAATTACTTGATTGATTAACAAATTTACAAATATTTTTTTTTCTTTAGATAAGTTGACGTTCAAAAACTCGAATTTTTTCTATCATTCAATTTCGTTTTTTGTTTTTTTTTTTATTTACATTTTTTGTTGTCTTCATCGCACTATGCGCGCTGTTACACTGTTATCATTCAAAACAAATTGAATGGAACCCCGGCAATTGAGACAGACAGAAAGAGCGGTAGCTACTCTTTCACTATTTGGGACACATGTTGGGGACGCGTCAGTGCAAAAACTCCTACTTCAAATACATCTGTCTGAATGTATGTAAATAGTATTATATCGAATACGCGCAACGCTTCAGTGGCAGTCTTATCTGTCAGCATCTATTACGTACTTATATGATTAGAACCGTGTAGTGGAACGCGTAAATCGTTGCCCGATAGCTGGATACACATACGACAGACGATATGGGGGCACCGTAACGTAATAACAACCCGCGCGACAAATTGTATGAACGTCAAACTCCAAGCTCAAGTATGAACTAAAACGTGACGTTAGCGAGCATTGCAATGCAACCCCAAACACAATAACACATCGTCGTAGGGTTGCCAATGTAAGAAATAAATTGTTTTCTGTTTGGGATTTTAAGCCTGAAAACAGAGAAGGTGGTACTTCAAATGTGTTAAGATTTAGAAACAAAAAAAAATATCTACGGGAAAAGAAAGTATCTCAACAGTTACACAGGGCAACAAAATGAAAAAAAGTTTGATGAAACGAATAACCACAATATAGATTTGATGCATCACGGCTCCCTAAGTACAAATATTGGAAAAATTTTAACTTCTATGGATAAGTTTTTTTTTTTTTTAAATATTTTGTAACTTAAATTGGCAATTTTATTATCATAACTCGAAAACTACAAGTACGATTTCATTGAAATAAATCTACGAAAATTCAAATATTCAATACCTTTAACTTACGTATACAAAAATTTTCAATCCGATTAATACTTTCAGAGTTATGAAGAAAATTGTATTACAAAAAAAATTAAAATTTTTTTTTTTTTTGAGAAAAAAAATCGAAAACTGCAAAAAACTATAAAATTGTATTTCTTTGTAGTGAAACTACATATCTTATGAGTATATCTTATGAAAATCGATGGATAGGCCTTACGTTTTTATTCACAATTAAGTGATGGTATCACTTTGTGATTTTTTGTTTGAGTTACACAAACAAAAATTTTACCAAAAGGACAAAAATGGACCTGGTTCAGGGCCCCCTTCTGTAAAGACAAGGAAGGAAATCTCATCGCAGATGTCCACAGCATGTTGGGAGTATGGAGAGACCATTTCTGAGATATCCAATGACGATGAGACAAACGATCACAATTTGGATGGCGACGTCGATTGTCCCCTTCCTAACCAAGACGAGGTCAGAACAGCTATTGCCCGGCTTAAGAACAATAAAGCCGCAGGAGCCGATGGATTACCGACGGAGCTGTTTAAGGCTAGCGGCGATGAGCTGATAAGGCGCATGCATCAGCCCATTAGCAAAATTTAGTTAGACGACTGAATGCCCGGCGATACACCAAATCCTGGAGAAGACCCACGAAAAACAAATCAACACCTATCACCTATTTGTCGATTATAAGGTGGCCTTCGATAACCCGATACGGAAAAAAGTCTAGGAAGCAATGTCTGAGCTTGTCATTCCCGACAAAACTCATACGCCTTTGCAGGATGACCTTGACGAACACCAAATACGCAGTGACAGTTGGTAAGGATCTTACCAAACCTCTCGAAACTAAGCGAAACCTTTCAGACAAGGTGACACCCTATCGTGTGATCTCTTTAACATCTTAATGGAGATCATTATGAGAAAAGCTGCGGTCAACATGAATAAAACCATTAGCGGCAAAAGTCACATGCTGCTCGAGCATGCCGATGATATAGATATCATTGGGCGCACAATGAGAGAAGTTAGAATTGAGAAGGAGTCAGCAAAAGTGGGTCTGACAGTAAATGAGGCCAAAACAAAATTAACGAGCAGGGCCTCCACGCGATTAGACCAAAGCGTGAACGTTGATAACGGTTATAATTTCGAGGCGGTGAACGAATTTATATACCTCGGATGTGCCGAAAACAAAAACATCGTCTGGCTTGAGGTCAAGCGGAGAATTGCGCTTGCGAATAGATGTTATTTTGGGATAAGCCAGCACTTTAGAGATAAAGCCCTTGTTGGTTGGCTGCAAATATAAGGTGTTTGTAGCTTGTCGCAAATATATTATACTTTTGTCCAAACACAGTGTGTTTGCTATTCAATATAACATGTTTGGGACACTTTTATTAATAGGTTATACTATATGTATTTGTGACCCAATTTTGTTTTGTTTGTTGAAAACTGCTAAAAACAAAAACGTAACAGACACTAAAGAAAGAAAAATTAGCACATCTTCAATGCACGAAAACAATGCTTGCAAACATATACATGATTCCCGCAATATGTTGTTGGGGCAGACACTAAAGAAAGAAAAATTAGCACATCTTCAATGCACGAAAACAATGCTTGCAAACATATACATGATTCCCGCAATATGTTGTTGGGGCCGAGATTTTTCAGCGTGTAACTGTATTTTTCCATTATTATTTCCGTCAGTGTCATAAATATTCCTGAATGCGTGTGTAAATTACTCGAGTGTTTGTTATGATGACTGATCTGTTACGTTGTAGTTTCTTGCATTCAGTCGTCAATCGTTCGTTTGGGAGGAAACACTCTAATGCTTCGACGTAAGTATATGTATGTTTTGGGTGAAACTCATGTAAAAGTTTACACCTATGCAAATAAAAATTTCAATGTGTGCATTTAAATATAAGTGAGTTTAGGACTTTACAAATGTATGAATATTTGGAGTGTGTTCCAAACATATACATGGTGTCTGCAGAATGTGTTTGAGAGAATATGTCACTGAGGCAGTTTTTTCCGTGTGTTGACTGAAGATAAGAAACTTTACCGAAAAATCATAGTCATAATATATATCATCAAACTTGCAGGAACCATGTATATGTTTGGAACACCCATAAACTTCCGTGCGTCATGAATTGAAGATTTGCTGCTTTTTTGTTTCTTTGTTGTCTGTCACGTTTTAGTATTCAGCAGTTTTAAATTTTTCATATTTGGGTCCCGAAAACAAATATTATAGCATATTAATCATTGTGTCTAAAACATGTAATATTGAATAGCAAACACAATGTGTTTGGACACAAGTATACTATATTTGTGACAAGCTACAAACACGTTATATTTGTATCCAAACAACAAAAAATACAGATTTTTCAGTATGCAATAAAATCATAATTTTGCAAAAATTTCTATTAAAGCGAAAAGTAAAGCGAAATTAAATTCCAAATTTTACATGATCTCCTTTTAGGAAAAGGTTATTTTTTTTTACGAAAATTTACTTATTTTCAGCAAGGCCACTTATCTCAAGAAAAGAAAAGAAAATGTATTACTTTATTTTTAAGAAAAGGTACTTTTAAGAAAAGGAATTTTTGTAGAAGAATGTATTTTTTTAAGAGAAGGTATTTTTTGAAGAAAATGCCTTTTTAAAGAAATGGAATTTTTTTAGAATTGGTCCTTTTTTCAAGAATAGGTAAATTTTTAAGAGTAGGTACATATCTCGGAAAAAGTTATTTTATTACACCAAAAAGGTACTCTTTAAAGAAAAAGTAGTTTTTAAGAAAATGCAATTTGTTGTAAGAAAATGTACTTTTTTAAGAAAAGGTACTTATTTAAAAAATAATTTTTTAAGAAAAGGTACTATTTTAAGTACTGTACTTTTCTACTTTATGTACTTTAATGTACTTTTTTAAGAAAAGGTACTTGTTTTAGGAAAATGTACTTTTTTAAGAAAATTAACTCTTTTAAGAAAATGTACTTATTTTAAAAAAATACAATATTTTAAGAGAAGGTACTGTTGTAAGAAAATTTTCTTTTTAAAGCAAAGGTACTTCTTTAAGATAAGGTATTTTTTTAAGATAAGGTACTTTGTTTAAGAATATGACTAGGTATTCATTTTTTGAGAAAAATTACTTTTTTTAAGAAAAGGCGCTTAGTTAGAAAAATGTTCTTTTAAACTTCTTTCACTCTGGCTTTTCTAAATTTACTTTATATATGGTTCAAAACTCCAGTATATACTAAATATTGGTTACAGGCTCCACCTAGATAGCTTCCTATTAAACAAGAAATTTCCCAACATATGTTAGTCTAGACACAAACCAAAGCGAAAGTATCCAATATAGTTGATAATTCTGGGTTGTAGCATAATAGTGTTAAAAATAAGTTGTTTAATTTTTTTTCATTTAGCCCCCATCCTGCAATGTGCGATAAGGAACTTCGTTCCAAAAACATAGAAAGAAAAAGCCAGATTTTGTTTCTTCTTTAAAATAAAAAAAGTAGTACATTTTGGAATATTTTCTACAATATACCCGTTTCTATATTTTTTTTAATTTTATCATCTCCAAATAATCTTTGGCCTTTGCCTACAATCGGTTTTTTACAGAACTTAAAAATGTTTCCTCGATCAAGAGATACAGAAATTTAGCCAATGGAAATGGATTCTGAACTACTGTTCGGCGGCGCCAAACTGTTGGCTCTTGATCGTTCGACTTGTATTCCTGCTGGACAGTTTACAGGTTTCTTCCCATACAAATAATGTAAATATTTTATATAAACAAAAAGATTCCAAATTTTTTAAGTAAATTTACGATAAATATTTGGGAATTCTTGCACATAGGGTTAGCAACACTGGAACGCACAGTCAGGGTAACAAAAGAAAAGAGAAACGGTGCTGACGAAGAGAAAACCACATGGGAAAACAGCCAGAAAAGGTCCAAGTCACACAGTTACAACATACCGTATCAGACATATTGTTGTTCACGCAAAATCGGCGAGAAAACATCACTCACTCACTATCTCTGCCTCCCTGTGTTTCAATCAACATCCACAAACAATTCTAGTAACAAGTAAAGAGAGTAAAATTGAAACAAATTCCACAAAGCAAGAGCAATGACAGATTTTTGGAAGAGAAAGAGAGAGAAAAACTAATCTTTCAATTTACATACCTACATTACAACACAACAGTATGTTTTCTCTCTCATGGACTCCCTGCCCATCTACCACCACCCACTTTCAACAAACCACACCATAAAATACAACCCGGCAGTTCACGAATCTTCTAAATGCAAAATCCAACGATATTGTTGTTGGTGTTCCATGTAACTAGTTCATACATTAATATGCAACATCATAGCACGGACAACAACATACCGCAGTTGTAAGTGAACCGACCGTCGACCCGCCAGTTTATGCCAAACATGTGCATGTTGTAGGTGGTGGAGAGAGAGCATCTATCTCGTACATGTTTAATGGTTCATATTTATGCGCAACTTTATTGTTGCAAATGTGTGATTTATTTTGTTACTCACGTAACGGAACGATAATTTACGTCACAGAAATCATGTGAAATGAAATGTTGTCTCTATTTTTTTTTGTGTGAAACTAAAAAATACTACGAATTGTATCAGTGAGATTTGCATGCATATTGAAGTGCTTGTAAGTACATGTGTGTGTGTGGCATGGGTCATGTCTACACAAAAGATGACTTTAATAAAGTATAAACACTACGTGTCAACTGAATACGACCACAGACAAGTTGTTGGGGTCAAATAATAGTAGCACAACACTCTGAATAAAAATGGTATCTAACATATTTTCTAAAAGACATTCTGCAGGAAGCATGCACATGTTTGCAACAAATATTCATTTGTTTAGAACAATTATTCATATGTTTGGAACAAATATTCATTTATTTATTTGCAAGTCCTAAACTCTCTTATACGAGTACAAGGTGCGACAAAAGCAATCACCCTATTGGAAAACCATATAACTTTTGCAAATGTCCCCAAATGTCAATTCGGTTTTGACATTTGTAAAGTAAAGAAACGCAGAATACAAATCGACAACCCATGAATCGGTTTACTGAGAAGGAAGGAGGAATAATTGGTTCCATTTTTTTGCGCAACCATTTCGCCGCTTGTGGTGGCGCAGTGTGAATTTCGTCGCAGAAATCCTGGCCTTCCGACACCAACTGGACAAACACTGCGGCCTTTGGTCACTCGCCTTGAAGAGACTGGGACAACACGAGATTTTCCCAAGGCTGGTGGGCCCCGGAGCAGCCGTTCTGCTGAGAAGAGAGGAGCCCGGAACATCGACCAGACGACGTGCCAGGCAATTGAGCATTAGCCGGTGGTCACTACGCAGAATTTTGGTGAAAGATTTGAAGATGTTGTCTTACAAAGTGCAGACAGGGCATCAGCTGTTAGCTGTTGACCGCCAAACGTGTGTAACCTACGCTCAAGCAATCCTGAATCTCATCAAAAATTATCATGAGCGATGAGGCTCATTTCCATCTTAGCGGTTACGTGATTAAACAAAATAATCATAGCACCGAAAAACCGTGTATTACCCACGAAGGATCATTACGAGGGTTAATATTTACATATATTTCGGGAACTGGCAATACTAGATAGTGTTCCCAGATGCAAACTGAAGCTTCCATTGCAAAGTTTGAAATTCCTTATCATAAACATATGTAGAACGTTATCACTTAAGGCCATGACTCACTATCAGATTAAGTCTTTGGATCTGTCAAAAATCGTATGTGTGCTGAAAAAATAGGATAGTCAGGATTGTATGCGAATAAGTATGAAAGAGAAACGAAAATAATTTTGACAGGTCTGTTCGATTTGCTCGTGTTTTGAAAAGTTGCAAAAAATTAATATTTTCTCTGCGATCAGAGTTGTGTTTTTGGGAGACAGCTGATAAGAATAACAACAACGCCAGCTGATACAAAAATAGACACGCAATTATTCTTTTAAAATGATATCAGTTTTCGTGAGGTAGTTGTGCAAAAGAATAAATAATAGTTGTGCAAAAGAATAAATAAATGAAGATGTCGAAAAATATTAAAGTGAGTATGTTGTAAATACAAACGCAATCAAAATATCATCAAAAGCAATCCAAAGAACCAACGTGATGTTGAAAACATATGGTTTTGCATCATTTTTGTGTGATGGTCTGGCATCCACAACACACTTGGATCGGATTTTTTCAAGTGTGATGCGATTTTCTTCAAGTGTGATAAGATTCTGTCAGATTATATTTTGAATAAATCGCACCACTATCTAGGATAGTGAGTCACGGCCATTACGAGCACTATTTTTTGAATGTGCAGTGTGTTACAAATTGCATCTCGGCCAAAAAATTTTCGTGAGATGATTTGTTACGATTTTCGGCGAGCATTATCGAGACAAGAGTGCCTCAATCAACTTGTTTCGACTTTTGGTGATGGAACACCACTGTAAATCGCTGGTACTAAGAGTTAAGTCTCGGACGCCGTTCGCTCCAGGATGAATTTTGTGAAGGTCGTTCAACTTCGTTTGTTTACCCGAAACCTCCGATGCTGTGCGTGAACTGATAAAGCAAGACCTACATGTGACATACGGCGAGATTACGGCTTCTTGGAGCATTAGTGTGGCATGCATCAATAAGATATTGCATATCCATTTGGCCGTGAAAACGATTTGTTCTCGTTGGGTCCCACATAATTTGACGGATGATCAAAAAAAAAAGCTCGTGTCGATTGGAACAAAGAAATGTTGAAAAAAATACAACCGCGGTAACTCAAATGCAGTGTACGCATATGAGCCCGAAACAAAACAGCAATCGACCGTATGGGTCGAGCTAAATCCAACGAAAGTTGTTCGTAGAAGAAGCACATCGAAGCAAATTATCGCGTTTTTTTCGGTGTAACCGGCCATATAGGCATTGTGCCTTCAGTGGAACGTAGAGCGGTCAATTTTGAGTGGTATACCACCATCTCTCTGCCAACAGTGTTTGAAAAAATAGGGAAAAACAATAAGAGAAGACGGGTAATTTTGCATCAGAACAATGCGAGCTCTCACACATTAGCTGAAACAATGAGATATTTGAACACTCAACACGTCGAATTGATGGGTCATCCGCCGTACAGCCCTGATTTGGCACCCAATAACTCCTTTTTATATGTGGCCGTGGGTGGTGCAATGGTTAGTGTGCACGGCTCTTGTGCATGAGAACGGGGGTTCGAACCCCGCTCTGACCACCTTCAAATTTCTTTCGACGACGGTCACCTCGGTTAGTGCTGGCGACACTATCGAGTACTTAGCCATGAAACAGCTTCTCAAAATACCATTTGAAACCGGTGTAAAACTGTAGGTCACAATCAGTGAGTGTAAAGCTAGAACGCGTACAGCTCACTGGTTGTGAGAGGCTCTCCCCAGTCCCTGCAAGGGAAGTTACGGGAAAATATTTATTATTTTTATTTATTTATGACTTCTTTTTATTCCCTCACATCAACAGAAAAAAACTGTGTGGTCAACGTTTATCGACGCCCGAAGCAGCTGTTGAAGCGTTCAACCCCCATGTTTTAGAGGTGTCTCAGTCGGAGTGGAAAATTTGTTTGACCGCATGCAAAAGTGCACGGAGAATATTTTGATAAACAATAAAACCATTTCCAATGATAAATTAATGTTTTCTTTTTATTGCTGGACCCGAATTATAAATAGAAACCCTCGTATAATATACGTTTTCGTGAACCAAATATGGATTTGTTTGTTGAAAAATGCTGAAAACAAAATCCTGACAGACAATAAAACAACAAAATGCAGCACATATGAAGGCAATGCTTGCAATGTAAGTATGTATATCGATGTTTCAAACATATAAATATATCCCTGTGTTGGGGTCAAATGTAATAATTTACAGACTACACTACTGTTACCCCAACCGTCTTCTATAAATCACCCATGGATACATTTGTTCCATCTCCTATCTGTGCAATTATAGGTGACAAAAACCCTAGGGCAAACACACTGGCAGGCATAAAAATTTGCATTAGGTTGCTGTGTGGATGCAAATATAACGTGTTTGTTTGTTGCAAATATAGTATACTTGTGCACAAACACATTGTGTTTGCTATTCTATATAACACGCTAGGGACAAAATGATTAATAGGTTATAACATATTTAATTATGACCCAAATGTGGTACATGGTTCCTGCAGTATGTTGCTGGTTCCATTATTTTTTAGCGTGTGACTATGGTCGTACGGCCGTCGGTGGTGCAATGGTTAGTGTGCGCGGCTCTTGTACATGAGACCCTGGGTTAGAACCGTGCTCTGACCACCTTCAAAAAAAATGTATTTCGGCGGCGGTCACCTCGCATAGTGACGGCGACACTATCGAGTATATAGCCATGAAAAAGCTTCTCAAAATACCGTTCGGAATCGGAAACTGTAGGTCCCAATCAGGGAGTGAAAACTGGAAAGCGCACAGCTCAGTGATTGTGAGAAGTTCTGCCCGGTCCCTTCATGGGATGTAATGGGAAACCATTTATTTTTTTTTTTACTTTGGTCGTCCAAGGGTTAAAAACCACAAGTGCTAGACCTGAATGGATTAGTAGTTATGGTTTAACTTATTTTTGTGAAAACTATTTGTTTCTTTAGCATCACTATTCATTTGAAATGGAGTGTGTGCAGTCCTCTGAATGTGTGCAAAACACACAAGTTGCAAATTGAACTTGTACTTCAGCTAGGCAACTACAAAGCTGGGCCGTGAGACGTGAACTTACTATTAAATCATAGTTGCATCAACTATTAAGTCATACATCATCAAATGTAATTGAAAATGTTGCAAATGCATGGCAAGGCACATACCTTGAAGGGACGGACAGAAAATACTAAAGTAATGAACCTGTATCAGAAGTATTTTATTTATATTTTGGAGATGTTTGGGAAAATATTGAATTGAATTTGGAAAACTTGCCAATTCTTAGAGAATAATCACATCAAATATAATTAAACAGGGAGTGCAGTAATTATCACTTGCAAATTCGACTATTAAAGTAACGCGAAGAAGAAACGCCTCTCAGAATTTGTTTTACAAAACAACAAAAAAAAATAGTTATAAAACAACGGCCAAAAGCAAAAATTTCGTGCCGAGATTTTGATGTCATTAAGAATGCAATTTTCGCATTCACAAGTAAGAGAAGTGAAGCAAAATAGAAAACGAAATACTCAAAAGTAAAATAATAAAACAATTCAACACAATACAGCCACCAGCACCAACCACAATAACAACAGCAACGCGAAACAATTCCGCAAAAGTTAATGAATTTTTATATGCATTTCCCCATTCGCTACACAGCCTGCCAACTCACAAAATTAGTTTATAATGAGCAAAAATACTCGGGCGCACATTGTGATTTTAGGGGGCCCCCACCACCCCCTCCTGCTCTGCACACGTTCACAGATGGCAGTGCCCACTCACCGCCCCTTGAACCGTATTATTCCCTAACCCTGGAATTTGAAGTGAAACGCTGAACACCGAACGAACGTGTGAGGGAACAAACTCATGTGGTGCGATATGAAAAAAGAAGATAAAATTTTGAGAAATATTTAGAAGAAGTGAATCATCAGGGAGAACGCATCAACATTTTTATAATCTTTGAAACAATCGCCAGCGTCATCATCATCAACATCATCGCCTGAATCTTAAATAGCAAACATCGCGCATACATATGTACAGATTTAATTGTATACTTTTGAACCGAATAAAAAAAAATAGTTGTTACTGTTGTAGGTTTTGCATTTTCCCATTTTCACTCTTACACAGTGGGACCCAAACGGTAGTGGATTCAATAAACTCTTGACAGTTACAAGCTGAAAAAATTATGGTCCCATTAACATATTGCAGTTGTCATGAATTAAAGATCTGTTGCATTTTCATTTCTTTGTTGTCTGTCACGTTTTTGTTGTCAGAAGTTTTCAACAAACAAACCCACATTTGGGTCACAAAAATATATATTATATCCTATTAATCATTGTGTCTCAAACATGTTATATTGAATAGCAAACGAAATATGTTTGGGCACAAATATTGTATATTTGCGACAAGCTACAAACACTTTATATTTGCATCCAAACAACAACAAAAGACAGATACTGATATTGAAGCATTCGTGTGTTTCCTGCTAAACGAACTATTGACGACTGAATGCATGAAACTAAAACACAATAAATCACCCAACAATTCATTTATACACGCATTCAGGAATATTTATGTATCACTGACTGAAAGAATAGTGCAAAAATTCAATTAAAAGCTTGTAACAACATCAACTTTGGCTGAGAACAATCTCTTTTTGCCCTCTTTTATTAGTTTACTCTCGACATAGCATAGAGACAAGAAAATAAAGTAAACAGTGCACCAAACTCAGCTGTAGTTGTATCACAAACAAAACTGTATTTGGATCACAAACACATACATATACATACTCATATTATACAAGGCAGATCAACAAGTCCGTGACTTTTTGAATGAACAGTTTTATTTTGCAAAAAAAAATATTTTCCAACATAATCTTCTTTTATCTCAATGCACTTAGTCCAACGTTTCACCAATTTTTGTAGCCCTTCCCAAAAATAGGATTTTTCGAGGTCCATAAAATAGGCATTTGTTTTGATCAATAATTTCATCGTTGGAGCTAAATCTCTTTCCACCGAGCCATTTCTTTAGGTTTGGAAATAGGAAATAGTCACTGGGGACTAAATCCGGAGAATATGGTGGATGAGGTACCAGTTCGTAGCCCAATTCATGGAATTTTGCCATTGAGCATACACACATGTGCACCCGTACGTTTATGGTCAATTGAGAGCAAACGCGGCACCCATCTTGCAGACAGCTTTCTTTAACCCAACTGATCATTCAAAATCGAAACCACACTGCCATATGAAATGCCTATGGCATCAACAATCTCCCGCACTTTTACTCTTCGATCGGCCAACACCATATCGTGGATTTTTTCGACAATTTCGGGTGTATTGACCTCAATTGGCCGTCCAGAACGTTCAGCGTCATTTGTACTTGTGCGACCACAAGGAAAGTCAGTAAACCACTTTTTTACCATTGAAATCGATGGTGCAGAGTCCCCATAGTATTTATCAAGCTTTTCCTTGGTTTGATTGACGGTTTTTTTCGCAAAAAATAATATTTAATGAGCACTCGAAATTCACTTTTTTCCATTTTTAAAAAAATGCACGCGGTTGTCTGTTTTGAACAGCTGTTAAACGCAAAGTAAATGACGGAACTTGCTTAAAATTTGACAGTAGTCTATTAACAGGTGGTACTTGATGGGAGCAGTGTTGCATTTCATATAACAGCGAGGGAAGTTCGAAAAGTCACGGACTTATTGATCCGCCCTCGTATAAGGTGTTTGCAACTGGTCGCAAATATTATATACTTGTGTGCAAACAAATTGTGTTTGCTATTCAACATAACATTTTTGAGACATCATGATTAATAGGTTATAATATGTGTTTTTGTAAGCCAAATGTGGTTTTGTTTGTTGAAAACTGTTGAAAACAAAAGCTTGACAGACATCATTGAAACAAACAAGCACCAGATATTCAATTCATGAACACAATGCTTGCAAACATGTACTCATTAACATATACATACTTATATACATATACTTTTTTTTCAAAGAATTTCCGGTTTTAAGATATACAAGTTTTGAAATTGACTTTGTTTTAAGGTTAAGATTTTAAAATTTTAAAATCTTTGAAATTTGTGAAAAATAAATTTCTTAATCACTTTTTTATTTCATATGGGATTCCCGAGTAACAATGGACCGATTTCACTGAATCTTGGCAAAAACCTGAGCGATGATAAAATGCTAAGACACACCTAATGGGTCTATTCCTACGAGTACATCGAACCGAACAACAAAATAACCATTTCTTCATAAAATTCGGAATCATCGCTGACAAGATCTCATGCTAAAATCCGTACTTACAACCCCATGGAGCTTTTCCCAATAAGTGTGTCTACCATCACAAACCCTCATTTCGATGTTCCCCAAATGTTACGCTCCATTTTGTTTTAGGCTACAATGCGCATTCATTTCAAGGAAACGGTCCTTTGGGAATTAAGGCTTTGTTGTTCTGATATACTTGAATATTATTCCCCTACTCATCTGATGTAAAAAAAAAGCTTTTTGGACATAGTCACTTTTCAGCCTTCAAAAAAGATATCAATTGAAATTAAAAGAAATCAACTGATATTTGAAAATTTAAATATGAAATTTAAGACATCAACAACTACAATTTAAAAGACATCATTTGATATTTAAAAACAACAATTGATATCAAAACGGTATCACTTGAGATTTAAGACATCAATTAAATTTTGAAAGGCATCAATTGATATTGAAGACTTCAATTAATATTTATAAGGTATTAATTGATACATTAATTTGATATTTGAAGTGGCCGCCGGTGGCGCAATGGTAGTGTGCGCGGCTCTTGTGCAAGAGCACGTGGGTTCGATCCCTACTCTGACCACCTTAAATTTCTTTCGACAGCGGTCATCTCGCTTAGTGACGGCGACACTATCGAGTATTTAGCCATGAAAAGGCTTTACAAAATACC
This sequence comes from Phaonia tiefii, assembly GCA_963931995.1. NCBI lineage: Eukaryota > Metazoa > Arthropoda > Insecta > Diptera > Muscidae > Phaonia > Phaonia tiefii. The sequence goes on along the minus strand of OZ008369.1, from coordinate 20,050,306 downwards.
GTTCGGAACCGGTGTAAAACTGTAGGTCCCAATCAGTGAGTTTAAAACTGGAACGTGAGAAGCTCTCCCTAATCCATTCATGGGATGTAACGGGAAACCATTTATTTATTTTTGTTTAATTGATATTTGAAATATATCAATTGTAATTTAAAAAACATCAATTGATATTGATTGACATCAATTTAAATTCAAAATATATCAATTGAAATTGCACAATTTTATTTGACATTTAAAATAACTACATCAAAATAAATTTAAAGGACATCAATTGAAATTGGAAAGTTCCTAATTGAAATTTAAGAGACACCAATTAATATTTGGCCGTCCGCGGTGCAATGTGCTATGGCAATAGCAGTGTGCGCAGCTCATGTGCAGGAGATCCTGGGTTCGATCCCTGCTCTGACCACCTTAAAAATTTCTTTCGACGGCGGCCACCTCGCTTAGTGACGGCGACACTATCGAGTACATAGCCATGAAAAAGCTTCTCAATATACCGTTCGGAACCAGTGTAAAATTGTAGGTCCCAATCAGTGACTGTAAAACTGGAACGCGCACAACCCACTGGTTTGTGAGAATCTCTCTCTAATCCCTTCATGGGATGTAACGGGAAACCATTTATTTATTTATTTCAATTAATATTTGAAAGGAATCAATTATAATTTAAGACTCAATTGAAATTAAAAATACAATAATTGAAATTCAAAATACATAAATTAATATTTTAAAGACATCAATTAGTCTTTAAAAGACACCAATTGATATTTAAAAACATCATTTGAAATTCAAAAGACAACACTTGATATTTGAAAAGCATCAATTGATATTAAAAATTCGTCACTTGAAATACAAATATTAGTAACCGATATATATGTACTAGGCTTTTAAGTTTCAATTAATGTCTTTTAAATTGCAATCGATGTTTCTTAAATTTCAATTGATGAATATAAAATTCCAAATAGAATTTTTAAACTTTAAACATGTGCATTTTGATGTCGTAGCATTTTCTGGTTGTGTTTGTCTCTCGTTGTGTTTGTCTCGTGTAAGATACCATGTATCCCATGTATGTTTTTTTCATATGGTACCTGTTAGGAGATCACAAGCATAGGCTTGAACTTACCTTCTCTTATACCAAAACTCAAGCTATGAGCGTACTCTAGCGGTTTATTCCTACCAACAGAGGTTTGGTCATTGCTAAGAACCGAAATATATTTCTATGTAATCGTGACTGCGGTGAGCATACATCAACGTAAGATAAAGACAGTGCATTAAAAGTGAACAGTGAACAGTGTATAACCTATAAAAGTCTTTGAATTTTTTTTTAAAGTAAAGTGTTCGCTGAAAACTCAGGTAAAATTCAATAGGAATAGTGAGAATTTTTGAAACCTAAGTGAGTTTTCTTATAGTCATCATCCTCATCACCGCCAAAACCTCCAAGAAGTATTTATTTTTGGAAAAGTGATCGCAGGGCCCATAGAAAGTTTTTTTTTGTGCGCTTGTGTCCCTAAGGAAGAAAGGGTTCGTGACAGTGAAGGTAAGCTAACCTACAAAAAAAAAGGATAAACTGAAAAGTTGGTTTAGAGGATTAAAAGTGTTTTTTTTTTAACATCCAGATAAACGCAGTCTCTCGAGTCCTCATTGTGATAGCACCACTTGTGTACGCACATTACCTCCAGGTTTCATCAATTCGGCCGAGAGACTTAACCTTTGGGTAACCTCCGCATCAAATTCATACCATAAATTCAAAGTTGCATGTTCTAGAAAGAATTGGCGGTAACGTTGGTGTTGCGAACTCTTTATCCTCAATCCTATGTACAGTAAAGAGGGATTATAAAAGTTGAAGAGAGATCCGAAGGCTAGGATTCCAAACGCCATATCTAACCTGCAAAGTTTAAGTTAAATTTTCCTACTTTTGACATTTCAGTACTTAAAGTTGTTTTTTTTTTTTGTAAGAAAATTTCATACCTAACCTTGAAATTAGCTACAATGTTTTCACCTAATGAAATACATTTATGCAAATTTTCCTAATATCTTAAACAATAAATTAAAAAATTAAAGTTTTCCTAAGGTAATAGTTCAATAAGCTAATAATTTAACATCACCTTATGTATCTATCCTAAATGGAGTAAAAAAAAAGAGGAAAAAAAAAAAGAAAGTTAAATTCTTGTCAACTTTTACATAAAACCTTTAAACAAAAATCTTAGCAACATGTATCGCAACAAAATCACTAAATATCAAAACATTTAGTCCCTGCAAACATCATCAAACTACGCTGGAAGGCCTTTCTGCATCGTTGGATGAAGGACACCGAAGGAAAATTGTAAGTTGACAGACATAATAATTTCGATATTTGTGCATAAACACGGAATAAATTTTATTGCATGCAATTTCTTTTTTTTTTGTTTTTGTGCAATAAGATCTATTCTCATTCGGTTGCTTTGTTTTTGTGTTATTTTTTTTTTCTCTCTTTATTTACCATTCATGTCATATTGTGTACTTTCTTTTGCTTCTTACATCCACACTTACTTATTTATGTACATACATACGTAATATAATTTTTTTTTTTGCGATTATGTTTTGATTATTTTTTTTTTTGAATTGTAATAAAGCAGAATAGTTGAAGATGAAATAGACTTCTTGCTAATGTAAAACTCAAGGCCGTAGGTATAAAGGTTTGCAAATGGGGGTTTTTCGTAAATACTGCCAAAGATTAGCCCGACGGATGGGAGGGTTTTGAGGCTTAGAGCTTGTCCATCAGAGCTCTCAAATACGTGTTTATTTTTTTTTTCTTGAATATGTGTAATTCGTGTGATAAAGTTAATTTTGTTTCTTATAAAGGGCATAAAGCGCGCGTGATATCTTTATGTTGTAAATGGTACCATTCGTTCAAAGGAACAAAAACCCCGCCCACTTCTCCTACACTAGCTAGCTTGCTGAGCACGCGCGTATCGTTCTTAAAAGCGAAATATAAGGAAACAAGAGTTTTTTTTGCTTTGTTTTTATTGTTATCTTGCCGTGTCTGGGTCTGGTATGATCTGGTATCCGAAAGATATTATTTTTAGTTAAATCCATTATTACAAATAAATGGCGCCCAACGTGGGGCACCAAAACGTCTTAGCTTTCAGCGTAATGTGCTTTTGCGACAAATTTCGAAAGCTTTAACATGTAATGATTGTTTTGGCAACCTCATTTTTAACAACTTGTTTTAATTGAAACATTTTTATCTTTTTGGCAATTTATTAAGTTATCCTATCACCTTTGTGTATGTCTGATGTGGTGTTTGTGCCACGAGCGAAATATCTTTGATTCACAGATGGAAGTATTGCAATAAGGTGTATATTTTGTCTTTTGGCAATCCACTGTGTTATTTCTGATATTCGTTCATTTTGTGGGGTGATTTGATTTTACAAAACTCAGGAGATATAGTTATATTAAATCGCATTTTGTCCTTGACTAAAGATAAGCTTTGGAATTACGGTTGTTAGAAAATGACAAATTTTTCTCGAACGTCCACTTTTCTTAACATCAATTTGCAAATTGCTCCCCTTGTATAATTATACTCTAATATTATACACACTATTCATCGAAAATTAAGATAAATCGTATTATTGTGGCAAACCTTTTACCGAAAACCAGAAGTTTTACATACGAAATTATTTGAATTTAATTACTTTTTTTTTTTGCTTTTATTTTGAATTTTGGTGAAAATGTCTCTTATGCATAGTAACGAGAATATTCCCAATCTAATGGAAGGCGATGCTGTAAAGCAGTGCTCTATATGTAGAAAAGATTATGAGATTGATGATAGTTTAGTGTTAACCCCGTGCGGTCATATTTTCCATAGAGAATGCATTTCACAAGTATTGACAGATACGAATGCTTGTGCCATTTGTTTCAAATTGTGTCGCCAAACGACTCTTAAACATTACAACTTTGCAACAGAAATACTAACTTCTGGATCAGCTCCACATTCACCGAAAACGAGTAATAATGCTAATCCAACGGGTACTATTCCAAAAGTTCCCCAGAAGAAAAGGAACAACAAAACTAAACGGAATCATGGTAATAATGATATGTCTCGGCCATCAGGATTTGCTGGTGCTAATCAAACTCCTGCACAGCATTCAAGGGAAAATTTAGTGAATATTTCTCAGCGTAGTGCTAATATAATGAACAGTTCGGGATTACAGAATCAATACAATATCAGTGATGAATCATTACAACATCTTATTGAAGAGGCGGTCAGCAGGCAATTGGCCTTTACTAATATTTCGCAACCGGCAAACAGAGATATTTTCGGAATTCGCAACTTAGACAGTCTATCGAACAGAAACCCACCAATCAGGTCACAGTACGGCAGAAACCCAAGATTGCTTGAATTAACCACTGATAAAATTTCAAATATAATTTCTGGATGGCATCTTTTATTTAGTGGAGTAGAAGAAGACTCACTTTCTGTAGATGATTTCATCTATAGAGTCAACGCCTTGACCGTACAAAGCTTGCGCGGCGACTTTGAGATTTTGTGTAGACATGTCCATTTGCTATTCAGGGATAAAGCACTACACTGGTACTGGCGTTACCATAAGACTACTCCAAGATTAGATTGGAACTCCCTGTGTCGGGAATTGGCCAAACAATTTCGTGACAGGAGAACCGATTACGACTATCTCGATCAATTGCGAGGTCGTAAACAAAAATTAGGTGAACGATTCGATGCATTTTATGATGCAGTCTTGAAAATAACGGATCGGCTACAGTCACCACTACATGAATCGGAAATGGTAGAGATTTTGAAGCGAAACTTACGTCCAGAAGTTCGGAAAGGTCTTTTACATTTTTACATAAATTCGGTGTCCAAATTAAGGGAATTCGTCAGAAAACATGAAATTTTAGAAGACGAACTACATTCCATCAATGGGCCAAATAGAAATCTGTCATTTCGCAAGAATGTTTCAGAATTAGAATCAAGTAGTTTTGTGGAAGATGAACATTTTGAAGTAGACGAAATTAAAGAATTGGTCTGTTGGAATTGTTTGGAGCCAGGTCATAAATATGTCGACTGTATGGCGGAGAGAAAAGTGTTCTGTTATGGTTGTGGTTCCCCAAACATTTATAAACCAAATTGCGCTAAGTGTCAGAAATTTCCAAAAAACTCTCAGATCCAGCCGAAGGGCAAACAAAATACTCCGAAACCCAACCAATTTTAGAATCAAAACAATGCCAAACCGATCCTCTATACGATATTAAGGAAAACCAACACCCAATTCAAACTTCCAATAATTCCGTTATTTCACAACATTGGAAACCCTACCACATACGTCTTAAAGAGTACAATGTGATAAGAAACAGAATTTTCAACGAAGAATTAGATGTTGAGAGACAAACTAACCGCGTAAAAAGATCTACTAAGCGACTGAGATATTTCTGGAAGAAAGTTGTAAGGAATAGAAAATGTTTTTGTTCAGCCATAATTTCAAATATTAATAATTTTGATTTAAGACCATTTGCAACGGTGCAAATTTTTAATGAAGATGTTGTAGGGATGATCGACACAGGAGCATCTATATCGTGTTTTGGCTCAAAATATGCTAGCAATTTCTTAAAAGAAAATAAATACAAATGGGATAAGTTTAATATTTTATTGAAAACGGCTGATGGAGGTAATCATTGTGCTGTCGGCAAAATCACTACTGAGGTTACATTCAGAGGACATACCAAAAATTTAGAGTTTGTTATAATACCCAAATTGTCCCAAAACTTGTATTTAGGTGTTGATTTTGTCCGATCATTCGGCTTAGCGAAGGATTTATTCCTTGAAACTAATATTATTAACCACACGACTGTAAATGAAGTAAAATATGAATCTGATAGACACAACTTAACTGAAGAACAGGAGAACAAGCTTACCATTGCCATTAATTCATTTCCCTCCTATTCAAAAGAAGGCTTGGGGCGAACATCTTTAGTTTCTCATGAAATTGATATCGGTGAGAGCAAACCAATTAAACAAAGACATTTTTCGGTGTCGCCAGCTGTAGAAAAGCTTCTATATGCTGAAATAGACCGAATGCTCCAGTTGGGTGTTATTGAAGAATCCCAGAGTCCGTGGTCATCGCCTGTGGCTCTGGTTGTCAAGCCTGGGAAGGTACGGCTGTGTCTGGACGCAAGGAAGGTCAACAGTGTTACGGTGAAAGACGCTTATCCTTTGCCTCTAATCGACGGAATTCTGAGTCGTCTCCCAAAGGCCAGGTTCATAACAAGTCTGGACCTTAAAGACGCCTTTTGGCAGATTCCGTTAGATGAAGGTTCAAAGGAGAAGACAGCTTTCACTGTACCTGGTCGTCCCCTGTACCATTTCGTGACCATGCCGTTTGGTCTGTGCAACGCACCACAAACGATGACTCGGCTCATGGATAAAGTCATTCCCCCTCATTTACGAACCAAAGTCTTTGTTTATTTGGACGACTTGCTCCTGGTTACGGAAACTTTCGAGGAACACCTGGAATTATTGCACGAAATTGCATTATGCATAAGAAAGGCCAAATTAACTATTAATATTGAAAAGAGCAAGTTTGTTATTAGAGAAGTCAAATATTTAGGTCACATAATTGGTTACGGAACTATTAAGACTGATCCAGAAAAAGTTCAGGCCATACGCGAGTTTCCTCTTCCATCGTCGGTAAGGCAGATGAGAAGATTTTTAGGAATATGCGGATGGTATAGACGATTTGTTCGCAATTTTGCATCACTCAGCGCTCCTTTAACAGATATGCTGCAAAAGGTTAGAAAATTTGTATGGTCTGATGAGGCGAGAGATGCTTTTGGGGTATTGAAAGATTCACTTTGTTCTGCACCTGTTCTTCACAACCCCGATTTTTCGCGTCCCTTTTCAATTCAGTGCGATGCCAGCAAATATGGTATTGGGGCAGTTCTTGCTCAGAGAAACGAAGAAGGAGAGGAAGTACCAATTGCGTACATGAGTCATAAGTTGACATCTCCACAGAAAAACTACACGGTTTCGGAGCAAGAATGCTTGGCTGCAATAATGGCGGTGAAAAAATTTCGTGCCTACGTGGAGGGCCACGAATTTGAAATCATTACCGACCATGCCTCACTTAAATGGCTGATGAATCAGTCCGACTTACATGGAAGACTTGCACGGTGGGCCCTCAAGCTGCAAGGATTTCGATTTACTATTACCCATAGAAAAGGAAGCCAAAACATTGTACCAGATACATTATCACGAATGTATTCCGAGAATAATGAATCATTAGATTGTGTAGACGCAACGGAGATCATTATTAATGAAATTGAAAATTCTTTGCAAGTGGATTTGGAATCTGCTGAATTTAAATCTACCGAATATTTATCGCTTATTGCTAAACTTCAATCAAAAATAGAATATCTCCCGGATATAAGAATAGAAGACGGTTTTATTTACAAACGTTTAGAATACGCCACAGGAGAGGAATTACAGGAACAAATGTCCTGGAAACTTTGGATTCCAGCATCGATGACATCTGATATTATAAGAAGAGCTCATGACCACCCCCTGTGTGCTCATGGTGGGGTTGGCAAAACATTAAAACGTATCAAGACTTTTTTCTTTTGGCCGAAAATGGTGAAACAAATCACTGAGTATGTACTCTCTTGTGAGATATGCAAACAGACGAAACACACAAATAAAATTTTGCGACCACCAATGGGCCAACAACAAATATCTGTCAGACCTTTTCAAAAATTGTATTTAGATTTGTTAGGACCATATCCAAGGTCGTCAACTGGAAACATAGGTATCATAATAGCTTTGGATCATCTATCCAAATTTCATTTTTTGGAACCCATAAAGAAGTTTACCGCAAACATTATTGTGGAGTTCATCGAAAAACGAATATTTCATATCTTCGGTGTCCCCGAATCTATTACAACTGATAACGGGGTACAGTTTAAATCCAGTCTGTTTAAGGAATTTTTGAAATCCTACGGAGTATTTCATAATTTTACGGCCATCTACTCACCACAGGCTAATGCCAGTGAGCGAGTAAACCGCTCAGTATTAGCAGCTATTCGATCATATGTAAAGCCAACTCAGAAAGATTGGGACGAAAAGCTTTCATCCATAAGTTGCGCTCTCAGGAGTTCGATCCACACTTCTACGGGTTACTCACCATACTATATTTTATTTGGGCAAAACATGTTATTGAATGGGCAGTCATATTCATTGCTGAGAAAATTATATCTATTGGATGAACCCTCATCTAGTGTGAAAGCGGATGAAAAGTTAGAACTGATTCGGCGGAAAGCCCAGGAGAATATAAGGAAGTCGTATGAGAAAAATGCAAGAACATATAATTTACGGTCTCGTCCAGTTAATTTTGAAATAGGTCAAATTGTATTTCGAAAAAACTTTGCTCAATCCAAAGCTATCGATCACTTCAACAGTAAACTAGCTAATCAGTATGAAAAAGCCAGAGTAGTAGCTAAACAAGGTTCATCATATTATGAGTTAGAGGATATGTCCGGCAAAAAGCTTGGAAAGTTTCACGCAAAGGATATAAAATCTTAACTTCAGCCTTTGTCTCGTTGTCGGTGATAACTCTACACTGTCTGTGTTGTAATGGTGGATTTTATATGAAATCTTAATTTTTGTTTGTCTAATTAGCTGCCGAGAACATTTCCATTAACCTGTGAAATTCGTACGGATTGTAAATGTTTTTTTTTTCGACCTTGCGTTTTTGTACGGTAACCATAATGTACCATCACTGGTATTTCATTTTATATGGTCATTGTTACGGTGTTATGCTTTTTCGCTCTCCACACTTGTGATGCTGTAAGATACCATGTATCCCATGTATGTTTTTTTCATATGGTACCTGTTAGGAGATCACAAGCATAGGCTTGAACTTACCTTCTCTTATACCAAAACTCAAGCTATGAGCGTACTCTAGCGGTTTATTCCTACCAACAGAGGTTTGGTCATTGCTAAGAACCGAAATATATTTCTATGTAATCGTGACTGCGGTGAGCATACATCAACGTAAGATAAAGACAGTGCATTAAAAGTGAACAGTGAACAGTGTATAACCTATAAAAGTCTTTGAATTTTTTTTTAAAGTAAAGTGTTCGCTGAAAACTCAGGTAAAATTCAATAGGAATAGTGAGAATTTTTGAAACCTAAGTGAGTTTTCTTATAGTCATCATCCTCATCACCGCCAAAACCTCCAAGAAGTATTTATTTTTGGAAAAGTGATCGCAGGGCCCATAGAAAGTTTTTTTTTGTGCGCTTGTGTCCCTAAGGAAGAACGGGTTCGTGACAGTGAAGGTAAGCTAACCTACAAAAAAAAAGGATAAACTGAAAAGTTGGTTTAGAGGATTAAAAGTGTTTTTTTTTTAACATCCAGATAAACGCAGTCTCTCGAGTCCTCATTGTGATAGCACCACTTGTGTACGCACATTACCTCCAGGTTTCATCAATTCGGCCGAGAGACTTAACCTTTGGGTAACCTCCGCATCAAATTCATACCATAAATTCAAAGTTGCATGTTCTAGAAAGAATTGGCGGTAACGTTGGTGTTGCGAACTCTTTATCCTCAATCCTATGTACAGTAAAGAGGGATTATAAAAGTTGAAGAGAGATCCGAAGGCTAGGATTCCAAACGCCATATCTAACCTGCAAAGTTTAAGTTAAATTTTCCTACTTTTGACATTTCAGTACTTAAAGTTGTTTTTTTTTTTTGTAAGAAAATTTCATACCTAACCTTGAAATTAGCTACAATGTTTTCACCTAATGAAATACATTTATGCAAATTTTCCTAATATCTTAAACAATAAATTAAAAAATTAAAGTTTTCCTAAGGTAATAGTTCAATAAGCTAATAATTTAACATCACCTTATGTATCTATCCTAAATGGAGTAAAAAAAAAGAGGAAAAAAAAAAAAGAAAGTTAAATTCTTGTCAACTTTTACATAAAACCTTTAAACAAAAATCTTAGCAACATGTATCGCAACAAAATCACTAAATATCAAAACATTTAGTCCCTGCAAACATCATCAAACTACGCTGGAAGGCCTTTCTGCATCGTTGGATGAAGGACACCGAAGGAAAATTGTAAGTTGACAGACATAATAATTTCGATATTTGTGCATAAACACGGAATAAATTTTATTGCATGCAATTTCTTTTTTTTTTGTTTTTGTGCAATAAGATCTATTCTCATTCGGTTGCTTTGTTTTTGTGTTATTTTTTTTTTCTCTCTTTATTTACCATTCATGTCATATTGTGTACTTTCTTTTGCTTCTTACATCCACACTTACTTATTTATGTACATACATACGTAATATAATTTTTTTTTTTGCGATTATGTTTTGATTATTTTTTTTTTTGAATTGTAATAAAGCAGAATAGTTGAAGATGAAATAGACTTCTTGCTAATGTAAAACTCAAGGCCGTAGGTATAAAGGTTTGCAAATGGGGGTTTTTCGTAAATACTGCCAAAGATTAGCCCGACGGATGGGAGGGTTTTGAGGCTTAGAGCTTGTCCATCAGAGCTCTCAAATACGTGTTTATTTTTTTTTTCTTGAATATGTGTAATTCGTGTGATAAAGTTAATTTTGTTTCTTATAAAGGGCATAAAGCGCGCGTGATATCTTTATGTTGTAAATGGTACCATTCGTTCAAAGGAACAAAAACCCCGCCCACTTCTCCTACACTAGCTAGCTTGCTGAGCACGCGCGTATCGTTCTTAAAAGCGAAATATAAGGAAACAAGAGTTTTTTTTGCTTTGTTTTTATTGTTATCTTGCCGTGTCTGGGTCTGGTATGATCTGGTATCCGAAAGATATTATTTTTAGTTAAATCCATTATTACATAGTACATGATGGATATACAATGATTAATAGGTCATAATATATGTTTTTGTAACCCACATTGGGTATTGTTTGTTGAAAACTGATGAAAATAAAAGCGTGGGAGACAACAAAGAAATGCAAATGCAGCAGATTTTCTATTCATGAAAACAATGCTTGCAAACATAAACATGGTTCCTGCAACATATTTATAGGGCCGATGTTTTGCATGGTGTAGATATAAAGCGAACAAAATACACAGAAAAAATAGTATAAACTTTGTCTATCAATCTTTTTAATCTTATTTAATATTTCCAAGAATGGCCCACTGTGCCTGGCATATACTACATACATAGTTGTACAGTCACAGTCATATTCTTAAGAATTTGGTCATAGTATGAATGACAAACAAACAAACAAACCGAAAAATAGAACAAAAAAAAACAACGACCAAGTTAAAGAAAATTGGCGCAAACGAGTGAGAGTAAACCTCCCGGGAATCACATGTAACAATCTCCGTGCGAAGAGTAAAGTAAAGGTATTCCTGGTTCTCTTTTTCGGTTGCAATCGCACATAAAATCCACACACAATGTGTTTGTTGTTGTATTCATATTTCGGCTTATTCAACTCATGGTGAAATGCCCCAGTCCAGTTGTGCTCTGCGCAACAAAAGTACCTGCAAATATTTTGGTGGATTAAATATTAGTAGGGCCTTACACAACAACAACAACAACAACAACAATGACATGGAAAAGGAAGACCTAAACACGTTTGACCCAATGCCCACATGCAGGGTAATATGGATAGATGAAGCAAACTCAGCCAGACAGCAACTACAACTACTACTTAGGCTCCACACCTACACCCATTGACGGCCACTGAATGTAAATACATATGTAGGTGATTGGGTGGGTTGGCTGAAAGGATGTGGCAGCAGGGCAATGATGCGCCTGAAATTTAGTACTTTGCTGAACAAACGGTGATGACTACTCCCATGTTTAGGTGCGTGTAAACATCCGCAATACTTGCGTTTACTACTTCCTTATGTTGTCGTCACCCTGTATTTCCATTATGTTTCCCCTGTGAAATTTCGTGAAAATTTCGTCTTTTCCTGGTCATATACAATTGCACTCATATGCATACGGTGTAATCCACGTGAAATTTCCAGCTCCCTAAAAGAAAAACCATGTATAATCACAAAAACTAACGTAGTTTTTACACTTATGACATTTATAGGGAAAATCTCTGCATTAATTTAAAAACAAGTAACTTTGAAAATTTTTTAATTTAAAAAAATTAAGGACACGAAGTTGTATTTTTTAACTGATTTTTTTTATCTGAAAATTACTACAAAATTTGCATCTTGTTCGACGCAAAAGTATTCACTTTGCCCCAAACATATTTATTTTGCCCCAAACATCTTTACTTTGCACCAAACATTATAATGTTGCCCCAAAAATATTAATTTTGCCCCAAATATAGTTATTGTAAAAGTCGTTTCTTTTGTCCTAAACGAACTTCAGTTTACCGCAAAATTGTCATATTTTACTGTAGCGGCAAATAAAAACCCGTTTATTATAAAAGAAAGTGTCCCTCCATTAAAGGCATTCTGGTAGGCCTAGTACTGGAATGCTTCCCAAGAGGACTTCAAATTTTAGAAGAACATAAGGAAAAATACAGGGTGGCGCGCGAATCGTGCCACAAAAACAAACAGTAATAAATGTTGATCGGTGTGAATAATCGGCTTATTTGTTTTAATTTTGCAGGTTACTATTTAGATTCATTAAAATTAATGCTTGGGAACCGAAAAGAGGATGTGGATAGTGCAGCGGTACCATGTTTTGAAGACCTTCATTTCCATTCAAAGGGAATTTAGGCGGGAGTTTGGCGGCCGAGTAGATGGACCATTGTGAGATGGGTAAACATGTTTGCCGAATCTGAAAGCATCGCACGAAGACCGTACCATCGAGATCCCTATGTTCGGGTTCAAGACACAATCCAGGCTGTAGCATCATCAATTCAGGCAAATACAAGCGTTTCGATTCGAAACTTATCGGCGCAAATTGGATTTCCCAGAGTCATTACAACGGATAATTCATGACGACTTTAACTTGTTTCCGGAAAAAGTGCAAATGTCAAGCAAGTTAAACCCTCTAGATTTGCCCATTCACCTGGAATTTTGCAAACAAAATGATTGACCATTTTGATCTAAACGGCAATGTAAACAAGCAAAATTGTCTTTCATGGAGTGAATCTAATCCGGAAACAATCCATGAGACGGAACTGCGGTTGCTGATATGTATCACAAGAACAACCACTGAATATACATAGATATGTTGTACAGGGTGGTCCAAAATAAACGAAAGGGTTTGAACAGTCTATAACTGCAGTATTTTAATATGTTTATCCTACATATTTCAGATCGTTTAAGAGAAGACTTGGGAAATTGAAAATGGAAAGGTGCACTACTGTACAAGATGGAGCCACAACCAGAGAAACAATGGCACTGTTAAGGGCCCTGTTATAGAACTGGCATATGTATGTTTGGTTCGTGGAGAATTAGTGTTTGTAGCTTGTCGGAAATATAGTATACTTGTGTCCAAACACATTGTGCTTGCTATTCAATATATGTAACACGTTGGAGACAATCAGCCTTTTTACGAATGTCGTTGTCGTATTTAGACTACGACAGTTTTGTAAAAGATTATAGATAACACGCCAACTTTGTCTTTAATCTTTTACAAAACTGTCGTAGTCGAAATACGAGAACGACATTCGTACGACATTTGCACCGACGGTGGTGCAATTGTTAGTGTGCGCGCCTCTTGTACATGAGATCCTGGGTTCGAACAATGTCCTGACCACCTTAAAAAATTTCTTTCGACGGCGGTCACCTCGCATAGTGACGGCGACACTATCGAGTATATAGCCATGAAAAAGCTTCTCAAAATACCCCTCCCCTGTCCCTTCATGGGATGTAATGGGAAACCATTTATTTTTTGTGTCAGCGTCAAATTTCAGGGTTGCCACTTTCACAAAAAATTACAGTAAATTTAAAAAATGCAATCTTACTGAGACACCCTTTACCTTTAGAGAGGCGCGGCTCCAGCTCTCCTTCAAGAGGCGAGATGTGACTGTGTATGGAATTGATCATCAAGCTAGGAGAAAGAGTAGAAGAAAAGGGTCTTATGGAATTGACCATCAAGCTAGGAGAAAGAGTAGAAGAAGAGGGTCGTATGTGCGCCTGTTAGGAGCAGGCATAGTTGAATGTCTATAAACTGCCTCAGAAGGCATATCTGCTGGTATAGTTTGAGAATGGCTCTCCGATTCCGCTGCTGGGTGTCTCTTTAATTGTAGACTGTCGTCTTTCAACAAAACCAAACAATGAAATCCGAATGTTAAAATTCTGTTTGTCTTCGCGTAACTTATGCGGTGGCTCCGTGGATAGACGCGATGTCCTGCAGTGACAGTATCTGGGTTCAACTCCAATTCAGTAAAATACTTGTATATTTTGAGGCTTCCTCCAGTCAACATAAATCCTATACGGGAAAATAGTATAACTCGTTTGCGTCAACCGAAAAAACAGTTTGTCCCAAAAATTTGCAGTTTATCGTAAGTTATTAGTGTGTAACACTTTTGCCGTAATAGAAGCAACAGTTACCAGAATATTTCTGGATATTTTCACAATTCGATTTTTTGTTGTAAACGTTTTTCGTCTCTCGTAAACGATTCTTTGTATCACAAAGGAAATACATGTTTCATTCAAAACATTGTGAATGGATGCAATTACTTTCCCCAAACGAAGTTCGTTTATCTGAAACGTTGTTTGGGAATAACGAAATTTTCGTTTGCGTGTAAGAATCAGGTATGATACTTTTTTAAACACTTTCTTATTTACAAAAAGAATAAACTAGAGTGTTTTACCAAAAACTGCCATACTTTGTTCGTCCTGCTCCCTTTTGAAATTTCACAATTCTCTTCTTATAAGCGAATTTGCTAAAAGATTAGACAAAATTGATGTGTTCTGTATTCCACTTTCACAAAAAGTTGATATCTATTTGCATGTACACAACATGGTTCGATACTCTTCTAAATAGAATCGAATCCATGTTATTTCTGGACAAAAGAATCGTGCAATTTAAATCTTTTGAGACAAAAATATTAATTCCACTTATCGTGAATGTGAAATGTAGAACATCCCCAAAATTGTTTTTTTTTTTACTTCGAGCTGGACATTTCACGTGAAATTGACCATATATATGTGTGTTCCATATGATTATTTTAGTAACTCCCCCGCAATTGCACGTGTGTTCTATAAGAGTCCGTTAGTAGTTCCTTTGCATATTTAATAAACAGCTAAAGCCAAAATGCTCGTCCTTTCTTATGGGACACGCACAGGTGAGTTGTTGAATCGCTCTCCCAAGTTTCGAGTACCTTCCACTGAGTAGGCATGGAGAAAATGTAGACACGTAATCGGCATTAAACAAAATACATGCATTATTTACATTCATCCCAACTACATCTTCTTCGATCCCCAGAGCACCCGGAAAAATAAAGAAAAGGACGATATTATTGTTCCTATAATAAGACGAACAATATCTAATGCTCGATAATATTTGTTATTCGCTTTGTACAACATTGCTTATAAATATGCAGAACAAATTGAATGTAAGGTGACCAAAGGTTCAGGCATACTGGGATTTCTCTGAAGGGGCAGGTGGAGTTACCCACACGCTGACAACTCTGCAGCACTTGTTTCCTTGTTTACATGCAAATAAAAGGTGTGTTTGGATATATTCGCGAATATAGTATACTTGTGTCCACACACATTGTGTTTGCTACTCAATATTGCATGTTTGAGACACAGTAATTATTATGCTATAATATAGGTGTTTGTAGTCCAAATACAGCTTTGTTTAGGATACAAATATAGCTTTGTTTGTAATACAAATACAGCTGTGTTTGGTACAGTGTATACTTGTTTTAGTTTTGTCGCTCTAATCTGTCGAAATCAAAATAATAAAAGAGGTGCAAAGAGAGATTGTTCTCAGCCTAAGTAACTGTTATTGCAAGTATAACTATATTTATACATTTTTCTCTCAGTCGGTGTTTCATAAACACACCTGAATGCGTATGTAAATGAATTGAGGGTTTGTTATGTTAACTGTAACGGCGTCAAATCGCACGGCCGAGGCGGCCAATCGACTGGGCCATTTCGTGAGATAACATGTTCACCAAACTTGGTTTCCAATAAATTGATTGTGGCATTCGCTGTGTGGCTTGTGGCGCCGTCCTGTTGGATCCACATGTCCTCCAAGTCCATATTATCCAATTGGGGCCAAAAATATTCGGTTATCATTGAACGGTATCGATTCGCATTGACAGTAATGTGCCGGTCTTGATCATCACGGAAGAAATACGGCCCACTGACGCCGCCGGCCCATAAACCGCACCAAACCGTAATTTTTTCGGGATGCAATGATGACTCATGGATTACGTGTGTATTGCTGTCTGACCAATAACGCATATTTTGCTTATTGACGAAGCCATTCAGCCAGAAATGAGCCGACCATAAATTGGACGTAGCGCTCTTGAAGTTGAGGCCACTGACTTCAAATTTCGGTAGTAAATTTTAATAATTTCGACTCGTTGTTGGCTCGTATATCTTTCCATGATGAAATGGCAAACCTTACTGAAGAGAAATGTCAAAAGAGCGGGAAAAAATATGGCGTCGTTTGCTCTCCCTGTCTATTTCCTTTTGTAGCGTCTCTGTTGAAAAACTCTTTACATAGTTCTGGCAGAATGTGTCTGAGAGAATAAGTTACAGAGGCATTTTTTCTGCAGTGTGCACACAATAAAGTGAAAAATTTTTCATACATTAAATAAAAAGAAAGGTTGCGCAAACTAGTGTACTGTTATGGGAATAGTAGAAATTCATCAAGCATACACGCTGAAAAATATCAGCCCCAGCAACATATTGCAGGCACCATGTACATGTTTGCAAGCATTGTTTTCGTGTATTGAAGAGCTGCTGACTTGTTTTTCTTTATTCTGTTACGTTTTTGTTTTCAGCAGTTTGGATCAAACAGAAATACATATATTACATCCTATTAATCATTGTGTTCCAAACATGTTATATTGAATAGCAATCACAATGTGTTTAGACACAAATATACTATGTTTGCGACAAGCTACAAAAACGTAATATTTGCATCCAAACAACAAAAAAGACAAATTTGTCAGCGGGTAGAGTTACCTTCTTCCCATTTAAAATATTTACTTATTAGGACGTAACTCCTAAGCGTGCGGAAAAAATTTAAAAAAAAATCTGTTCATTGGAGTGTTCGCGAGTTCGATGCTGCTCGCACTCTATATGATGCAGTGTGTTAGATTGTCAACTCTTTGTGTCGAGTGTCCGAAAACGGTTCGTCAGTTTTATAACTGTCGTAGTAGTTGCTCAATGTTGGTGTTGACGATATGAGAACAAAATTCTCATAGAATCGTGTAGATATGACGCCGACATAATTAAATTTACTGTCATTTTGTCAATTTCTTAGTTAAATTTCACAAAAATTAAGGATTAAAGAATATGATTATCAATAGGCATTGTTGGTATTGTGATTCGTGAGTGTGTACAATGAAGAACTCGATTTACAGTGTTTGATGGCGATTACGCCGTGTCTAGAGTCTCTTTGATTGGTTACCTCTTGTGCTTGGAGTTTGTGGCGACTTGTGATCGGCGTGCAGGAAGAGTTGAGTCGAGAGTTTGAAAGACTCTCCGAACGATGCTCACAACACTGTCTAAGTTAAACATTACCTGTTATGGTGTTAACATATTGATGTTAGTTTTCTGTTTCGGTTTGGGATATTGTAACATCTGGTATGAACAAAAAAATGTTTCAAACCACTGTCCTTTTATCAATGAACAAACACCTGCAGATGGTCACCTTACAACATTACACATAAAAAGTCAAATGCCAGCGTGAGAATGTTTGCGTTTGAAAGTTCATCTGGGGAATTATGTATGTATAGCTGGATAAACAAATTTAAGGATAACCCCCAACCACAATACAAGGATAACAACAAAAATGGTAAACAATATAAGAAGTATAAATAGTCACGAAAATACAATCGTTATTTGAATGTTTGCAGACACGAAGGGACGGGATATTGATGGTTATAGAGTGTTAATGGGGGGGATCAATAAAATACATGCAATAAATTTTGTTTAAAATTTTAATAACATGTCCAAGGGGATATCGGGTTATTCTTTGTGTGCCAAACAATTTAATAGTTGCCTTATTCAAATTCATATTCCAAGCTGAAGTTGAAAACTTTTTCAATTACAAAAAAAAAAACAAAGAGACGTATCCACCAAGATCTCCTCCCCTAGAGCATATCACTACAACATTCTCTGACTCCCACAAACAAAAGAACAATTATGACATTTACTTCCATTTCAATGGACGGAGCAAATAAGGTCCCAGTTTTAAGTAAACTTACAACATTGATTGAAAACTTTCAGAACAACAGATGTTGCACAGTGCAACGAAACCAGAAAAATCAAGCAAGCAGTAGTTCTGGAATAGATTCCAAAATAATGGATTATGTATAACACAGAATCCTTTGGAGTGAATCATGGTTGTCCGGTAACTGCTTGGAAACGGTTATCCAAATGGGAACCAGAAGACACGTTTGGTGTATTTTTCAAGACAAGGTGTCAAAAATGGTGGTTTGTATATTGTGGGCAATGTGTTACCCTGGGTAAACCAGAAACCATTGTCGAGGGGAACGTGTAACTATAGTTTACCCATTACCCACAGGGTATGGGGAAAATAATGGGCAGTAGCGTAAAATAAAGAGTACAAAAGACTCATCAAACCCATCACAATTACTCATTACCCAGAGGTAATGGGGAATAACCCATCACGATTACACATTACCCAGTGGGTATGGGGAAAATAAAGGGTAGTAGCGTAAAAGAACCAGTAGAAAATACTTATCAAAATCATCACAATTACTCATTACCCAGATGTAATGGGGAAAATAATGGGAATTTACCTACGAGGATCGGGAATTACCGAACACGATTGCCTATTACCCACAGGGTAATGGGAAAAATAATGGGTAGCTACCCACGACAATGGGGAATTACTCATCACGATTACACATTACCCTCTGGGAAATGGGGAAAATAATGGGTAGCTACCCTCGACGATGGGAAACCCATGGGTAACCCATCCCCATTTTTGATTGAAAATATGAAAAAGTTAGAAAAAATTTCTATATCTCGGAAATAGAGCGTCGAATCGAAAAAATAACCAATTTTTCTGGTTTCAAACGGGTTTTTCATAAAATGTTCCAAAACCGATTGGAAATTTTTTTTTTTCAAAAATCGGCAAAATAACGAAATCGCTAAAATAATAAACGGCTATAACTCGTTGAAAATAATTTTTCTCTCGCCAAAATGAGAAAATCGATAAAATAAAAAAAATCCTAGAACTCGGAAACGGTGCGTTCAATCGCAAAAATAATAAAATTTTGACTTCCAATGGATGTTTTAAGTGTCATCACTTTTTTAAAAAAAAAATCGGGAAAACCAGAGTTCGTATATACCCCCATGTGTAACCCATACACATCGGCGTGGGGAATGTGTAATAAACGCTTATCCATTACCCATAGGGTATGGAGAAAATAATGGGTAGATACCCACGAAAATGGGGAATTACCCATCACGATAACCCAGTACCCACAGGCTAATGGGGAAAATAATGGGTAGATACCCACGACAATGGGAAATTACCCATCACGATTACAAATTACCCTCAGGGTAATGGGTAAAATAATGGGTAATTACCCACGGCGATGGGTAATGGGTTACCCAGGGTAAGCCATCCCCATGTTTGGTCGAAAATATGTAAAAAATTCTATATCTCGTAAACGGAGCTTCTAATTGGAAAAATAACCACTTTTTGAGCGTTTCTCAGGATTTTTCATAAAGTGGTCCAATTCGTATGGAAGAATTTTTTTTACAAAAAGCCACCAAAATAAGAAAATCGCTAAAATAAAGAAGTGGCTACAACTCGGAAACAGCTCGTCGAATCGAAAAAATAATACAAATTTTATCTCCATAGGAGGCTTTAACCAATGGATGTCGTTAATATGACATCCAATATTAAATGGCTAAGACTAAAACTAAAAAAATCGCTAAAATGCCCTCATGTCTATATCTTGAAAAAGTAGCGTTCAATTGAAAAATAACTACTTTTTGCAGATTTCTAAGGGGTTTCGTAAAGTGGTCCAATTCGTATGAAAGAAATTTAATACAAAAAATTAAAAATCGCCCAAATAAAAAAATCGCTAAAATAAATAAAATATGGCTGACTTGGAAACGGTGCGTCCAATCGCAAAAATTATAAATTTTTGACCTAAACAACAAGACTTTAGCCAGTCTGTTATATGGCAACATTTTTTTTAAATTTTTAAATTGCTTAAACTACAAATTTTCAAATAAAAAAATCGCTAAAACGCCCTCATGTCTATATCTTGAAAACGCGGCGTTCAATTGAACAAATAACTCCTTTTTGCAAATTTTTAAGGGGTTTTCTAAAGTGGTCAAGTCGTATAGTTTTTTAAAAAAAATTTTTTAAAAAATCGCCAAAATAGGAAAATCGCTAAAATAAAAAAATTACTATAACTCGGAACCGGTGCGTCCTACCGCAAAAATAATACAATTTTTACCTCCAATTAGGCTTTAACCAACGGATGTTTTTAATATGTCATCACTTTTGTTTAAATCGGTAAAACTAAAACATTTCAAATAAAAAATCGGTAAAACGCCCATATGTCTCTATTTTGAAAACGCGATTTTCTTTTAAAACGCCAAAATAAGAAAATCGCTAAAACCAAAAATGACTATAACGCGGAAACGGTGCGTCATACAGCAAAAATAATACAATACAATAATAGGACCTCCAATATGGAAAAATTTTTTAAAATCGCTAAATCAACAAGTTTTTCAAACAAAAAATCGCTAAAACGCCAATATGGGTATATCTCGGAAACGAAGTGTACAATCAAAAAATTACCAATTTGTTGGATTTCTAAGAGGTCTGATAAAGTGGTATAATTCGCATGGAAATTTTTTTCCAAAAAAAAATCTTCAAAATCAGAAAATCGCTAAAATAAAAAATGACTATAACTCGGAAACGGTGCGTCCTACCACAAAAATAATACAAAACAATATTAGGACCTTTAACCAGTGGATGTCTAAAATCGCTAAATCAACAAATTTTCAAACAAAAAATCGCTAAAATATCCATAGGGGTATATCTCGGAAACGAAGTGTCCAATCAAAAAATTACTAATTTTTTGCATTTCTAAGGGGTTTGAGATAAAGTGGTATAATTTGTATGAAAGATTTTTTTAAAAAAAATTGTAAAAATAAGAAAATCGCTAAAATCAAAAATTACAATAACTCGGAAACGGTGCGCCACACCCCAAAAATAATACAATTTTGACCTCCAATTGAGGCTTTAACCAAAGGATGTTTATAACATGTCACCACTTTTTTTTAAAAAAATGGGTAAAACTAAAACTTTTTCAAATAAAAACTCACAAAAATATCAATACCGGTATATCTCGCAAACGAAGCGTCCAATCAAAATATTACTAATTTTGTGGATTTATTAGGAGTTTTGTTAAAAATCTCTGAAATAAGAAAATTGCCAAGTTAAAAATATGGCTGTAACCCGGAAATGATGCGCCCAATCGAAGAAACTATACATTTTTAAAGCTCACTTATATTTAAATGCAAACATTAGCATGTTTACTTGCAAATATCTATACTTTTACGTAGAGCCATATGCGTGTTGCATCCCAAACTTCCATATACTTACGTCAAAGCATTCGTGTGTTTCTTCCCAAATGAACGATTGACGACTGCATGCATGAAACTAAAACGTAACAGATCCGTCAACATCAGAAATACTCAATTCGTTGACACATGCATTCAGGAATAGTTATTAATCTCTGACAGAAAGAATAATGCATAAATATAGTATACACTTGCAACAACATTAACTTAGGCTGAAAATAATCGGTCTTTGTCCTTCGTTTATTATTTTGCTCTCGATAGAGCATAGCAACAAAAAAACACTAAGTAAACAGTGCACCAAACACAGCTGTATTTGTCTCACAAACAAAGCTATAGTTGTACCTCAAACACATATATTAATTCGTCTCCATTATCAACTGTGACCCGCAATGAAAGGATGCGATCAACCTTTCAGTGGAGAGTACAATAACACATATCAAACATCCTGTCTCAAACTTGTAATATTGAATAGCAAACACAAAGTGTTTGGACACAAGTATACCATATTTGTGACAAGTTCCAAACACATATTTTATTTGCATCCAAATAAGAAAATACTACAGATTTTTCAGCGTGTAGATATTATGAAAAACTTTGATAAAAATCTTATGAATTTATGAAACGACATCAAATGAAACGGTAGTGCGCGCGGCTCTTGTACATGAGAGCGGGTGTTAGATCCCTGCTCTGACCCCGTCACATTTTTTTCGATGACAGTCAGCTCACTCAGTGACGGCGCCAATATCGAGTATATAGCCATGAAAAAGCTTCTCTAAATACCGTTCGGAACCGGAGTAAAACTGTAGGTTCCAATCACTGAGTTTAAAACTAGAAAGCGCACAGCTCCCTGGTAGTCAGTAGCTCTCCCCGATTCCCTCATGGGATTTTATGGGAAACCAGTTTTTTAGAAGACCTTTCAACAGGCCAGACGCGAAGTTTACATGCCTATGAACCACGATTCAGCCACTAGTAGATATCGCAACAGCCCCTCTTGAGGATGGCAAGTCTGTATGTATATCGAATATTTTAGACGACTAAGAGGAGACCTCTTTCTGGAGTCTTTTACGAAGGGAAATGGGAATTGGTACAGAATTATCAGAAACGAAGGGTCATATGTACGCCTGCGAGAAGAAAACTTAATTGAATGCCAACTGATTGCCTCGGAAGGCATATTTGCATTCCTATTTTATTCTGTGACCGTCGGTGGTACAACGGTTAGTATGCGCGACTGTTGTGCGAGAGAACGTGTGTTCGATCCCCGCTCTGACCACCTTAAACTGCTTTCGGCGACGGTCAGTTCGCTTAGTGTCGGCCATGAAATAGCTTCTCAAAAATCCCTTCGGAACCGATGTAAAACCGTATATCCCAATCAGTGAGTGAAAACTGGAAAGCGCACAGGACAATGATTGTAAGAAGCTCTAGCCTATCCCTTCGTGGGATGTAAGGGAAAATATTTATTTGTTTATTAAATTTAAATTTATTAAATTTCCGCTGCTGGTAGTCACTGTATCAGCCACAATACGCATGAATTTCTTTGCTCACAGAAATTTAATAAATTTCGTTAACAACTTGAAAGACTGTGTTCTGTATTCATAGTTCCTTACACATGCCTCACTTTTCTGCATCCCAATTTCGACCAAGTCGTCCAAGTTTAAGTTTGTCCGGTAGTGAAATGGTCTTGTGGGCCATACATGAGTAACCCTATAATTTGGAAGAGGTCGGTTGGCTTTCACAAGAAAGGATCCTTATGAATATGAGCACTTTTGCAATAATTACATATCATACGGGCGGCATCCAGTCACAGAGGAACCATCCAACGCACATGAAATTGTGTCATACATAGACGTCATATTTGGTCATCCTCACCCCCCCTTAACAGAACGGCAAACAGTTTGCAATGACCGCGCGCTCTCTTTCCTGCTCCTACCATAGTCCATCGGATGGGTATCATTGCCATGAAATGCATATCATCATCCGACAGAGATAGACGGACATATCACATTTCAAATGCACAAAAGATGCAGGCACCAACGCAATGTCTGACTGCCTGTGACTGTGACAGGCAACAGTCGAGCCGGCATTCATGGCGATACAAGTGTGTATACAATTCTCATTACACTTGTGCAACATGCTGACGATGCTGATGTCAGTCGCCTGCCGCCTGCCCCCCCCCCCCCCCCCCCACCCTCACTGCTGACGCATAGTGAATAGATAGACAGAGGCTTGAGTGACATGATGATATGGAAGTTAGTTTGTTGCCTGAGCTTGGTATTTTTTTCGTCATATTCGCATGACAATTCAATTACACAGAGATTAGTTGAATTAAATTTGTTGGGATTCATTCTTCGGTTGCATATGATAAATTTGTCTCCCTTCCAAAATGACGCTATCATCCGTGCAAATTTCGTTGTGAATTTATCAAAAGAGGTTCAATCAATAGACATTAAATTAAACATCCCAACAAACGAAATCTAATCTCGTATTTAAAGTTTTCAATTGAATTTCCGGTTGTGAATTTAAAGCAAATTAACCCGAAACAGTGATAGAGAGAGGAAAGGAGATACTGTGGCATAATTTTAATAGTTTTAGTTTTTGGAATAGAATTCATTGGATCGTAAAGTTATTAGTCAATTATTTTAATTATATTTTGTCGGTGTTTGATTTGAGAAAAAAATTACACTATTTAAATCATTTAATAAATATTTTAAAAATGAACAGAGAATTTCAGGTTATAGTAAACAGGAGATATAAAAATGTGGTCCAAAAGAAATATATTTAAAAACAACAAAAAAATGAATTTAAATCATCCCTAAGTTGAAGTGCTCCTTACAGTGAAAGAAAATCTTTACAGCAAATTGATGAGAAATGTTCATCAATTTTTCTTCCTTGAATTGATGACAAATTTCATCAACTCAATGAAAAGGTTCTTCAGTTTGAAGATTGTGTATTTCTTCACCCTTTTCAGCTTCATTGAATTGATGATCTTTTTAACATCAATCTCCATCATTTCACATTAGAAATAATTAGTGGGATCGATTCAAACTATGAACGTAGTATTGAAAAAAGTAAAGAGAAGAAAAAAAGCATATAAAAAATAAAATAATACATAATAGAAAATAGAGAAATGGACAGAAATCATTAATGAGCATTTTTCGTGTGGTCTTTTACCCTGTTCTTGTGGATTTTTTACAATGAAAAATAGACCAAAGACTTTGGCGACACATTAACAAGCAATTTGCATCAAAATGATGACCAATTTACATCAACTGGAAGACAAACTTACATTAAATTGATGACAACATTACATCTAAATGACGGAAATGTACAGGAAATTGATAAACAATTTACATCGAAATGGTGAAAAATTTACTTCAAGTTGATGACAAACTTACTTACAAACAATTGATGAAAAATTTCAAACAACTTGATGTAACGCTGTCGTTGGATCAACAAAAAACTATTTTTGAAATATGGATGAAAGATTAATGAAATTTTCTTCATCAATTCTGTTTACTGCTGTGAATTTTTTGTGTATGTTTATAAGAAATGGTGTGTAATTTTGTTATACATTATGGTAACATACGTGGGTTGAGAACGAATTTTTTCGGTGTGTACTCCCACATTACTATGCATCGGCCTGATGTGCTTGCTCTATGTGAAACCCAGGTGCGTGAGGATTCTGATCCACAGGATTTTCACGTTCCCGGGTACCATACTCTATCCCTTTTTATTTCCCACAGAGGCCTTGTGGTTTATGTAAAAAATGGCATAGTGTTTCAGAGTCATTGGCAGCTCCTGAACAGCCTCTGGCTGCTATTCCGACCAACTGCGACAATTCTGTTTATTGGCTTACCCATTGAGCCAATAATAAGCCTTGTCGCTGAAGACAATATTTAGATAGAATAATTTGATTTTCTCCCAGTTTCTCTAAGGCCCATACACCGAAAAGATGATGTTGTGTTAGGTCGCCCGGCTTCGGCTCCTGCACCAGCGGCATCCTGTATGGTTTTAGACCGAGGTCCTTACGAAAAAAAACTTCCAGAAGGTTGAATAACACAAGTCTAATTGCTGCGATCGGCGACGGAGGGGCATATCAAAATACTCCAGCAATAGTCTCCTCGGTACTCAACGTCTGCACAAGACGTCTTGAATTGTACTTCAAGACATTTGCCTTTTTTCAAGCGAAGTTGTGACAACCAAGTACTTCGGGGCATTGTCGACAAACCATTCGTGTATATTAACACTATATTAACACTGTCGAATACTCCAGCTATATCCTTCTCGGTACTCGATATCTGCACAAGACGTCTTGATTTGTCATTCAAGACATTTGCGTTTTTTCAAGACATGTATTGTAGGAAGTTGCGACAACCAAGTACTGCGGGGCATTGTCGACAAAGCATTCGTGTATATTAACACCGTCGAATACTTCAGCAATATCCTTCTCGGTACTCGACATCTGCACAAGACGTCTTGAGTTGTCATTCAAGACATTTGCCCTTTTTCAAGAATGGTCGACAAAGCATTCGTGTATGTGTGCATGTGAGTGCACACAAAAACACAATACAATGGGAAGCGCAGTAGAAGTTGTACTCGTAGTACGAGGATAGTCATTTATATTTCTGACCCTGGCAATACTAGTGTTGCCAGATGCAAACTGGAACTTCTATTGGAAAGTTTGAAATTTTTTAGCATAAACATACATAGAACGTTTTCACTTACGAGCACAATTTGTTGTATTTACAGTGTGTTGAAAAATTCATCTCGGTCAAAAAATGGAATTAATCCGCGAAAATGTTCGTACGATGATTTTTTAGAATTTTCGGCGTGGATTATAGAGACAAGAGTGTCTCAATAAACTTGTTGCGACTTTTGGTGATGAAGCACCATCAAAAACCACTGTATGTCGCTGGTACCAACAGTTCAGTCTCGGACGCTGTTCGCTCCAGTATGAATTTCGTGAAGGTCGTCCAACTTCGGTCGTTTTGCCGGAAACCATCGATGCTGTGCGTGAACTGGTAAAGCAAGACCGACATGTGACATACCGTGAGATTGAGGCATCCTTGGTCATTAGTCTCACAAGCATCAATAAGATATTGCATGTTCATATGGCCGTGAAAAGGATTTGTTCTCCTTGGATCCCACATAATTTGACGGATGATCAAAAAAAGGCTCATGTCGATTGGAGCAAAGAAATGTTGAAAAAATACAACCGCGGTAACAGTGTACAACATCGTCACAGGTGACGAATCATGGATCTACGCATATGAGCCCGGAACAAAACAACAATCCGACCGTATGGGTCTTTCCAGACGAGCCAAATCCAACAAAAGTTGTTCGTGGAAGAAGCACATCGCGTTTTTTTTTCGGTATAACCGGTCATGGGACCACAGTGCTTAGGTCAATTCTGAGTGGTTTACGAGCATCTGTTTGCCAACAGTGTTGGAAGAAATAAGGAAAAACAACAAGAGAAGACGGATCATTTTGCATCAGGACAATGCGAGCTCCTACACATCAGCTGAAACAATGGGCTATTTGAGAACTCAATATGTCGAATTGACAGGTCATCCGACGTGCAGTCCTTATTTGGCACCCAATGACTTCTTTTTACTTCGTGGTCCACGTTTTTCACCGCACGAAGCAGCTGTTGAAGCGTTCAAGGAAAATGCTTTGGAAGTGTCTCAATCGGGGTGGAAAAAGTACTTCGAAAATTGGTTTGAGGGCATGAAAAAGTGTACTGATCTCCACGGAGGATATTCTGAAAAACAATAAAACCATTTTCAATGATAAATTAATGTTTTTTTATTGCTGGACCCGAATTATAAATAGCAACCCTGGTATCGCATTTTGTGATCTAACACACACAAACTAGAAAGTTTTTTCAGAAAGCCGAAGTCTGGAAAAAAACCCAAATTTCTTGAATAACCATTCAAGAAGTCTTGTGCAGATGTCTACTCATTAATCAGAGTCGCTTTTTTTGTTCAGCAGTTTTCAACAAACAACGTCATATTTGGGTCCCAAAACCTATTAATTATCCCAACATGTCCCCAACATGTAGCAAACACAATATCTTTGGACTCAAGTATACTATATTTGCGACAAACTACAAACACTTTATATTTGCATCCAAATAACAAAAACAGCCCGATTTTTCAGCATGTAGACATAATATCCTTCCCAGGTCTCTAAAAAACTTAAGCCATTTTAAAACCTAAGGCAAAAATGTCCTTCACAACCTTATACTTAATTGTTTTCAATTGCAAAACTTTAGCAATTTATTTGATTATTGCAGCACTTAGAGCAATTTATGCGAGCGCTCTCTTCTCTCTACGTCAATTCATACAAGTGACAATTGCTTATATGATACTTTCCAAAGCACCGGAAGTTTACTCCAAAGCTTTTCTAGATGTCTCTAGTGGCTGGCTGGGTTGATCCTTCGACATACTTGAAAACTATTTCCAGCACAAACAAACAAACAATATACATACATATGTATTTACATACAAGTGTCTGATTTTTTATAGGTATGGATGTGGAACAACAAAAATGTATATGCATGCAACAAGCCTAAGTGTATTTTGCAATTAAAATGCGTTTCAAGAATAAAAACACCACAATTTCATTGACTTTTGTTTGACGTTTATAGCCGCATGCCAAAGCCAATTTTGATATCTTCACCCCCGCTGCTACTTCGAAATCCCATGCAAGTGAACACGCTTCATAAGGGAGATAGATACGATAGATAGATAAGAGAGCCACCAGCCAGCCAGCCAACCAGCCTTTTTGCGTCTCTATCATTTATGCAAATTTTTCATGACTTCCGTTGTTATTTCCCAGATATTCAACGGAACACAGCAACGACAAAGTGAAACCTCCCCAGAGCAGCAACACAATCTCATGGGTACTAACTCAGATACGCAGCAACGTTTGTTGGTTGCACTCGTACATTGTGTGGATACACATTGAAGTTAACTTATATTGAATAAAACATTGCTTTTGACATTTAGAATAATTCAAAACAATAACATAAACACAACAAACAGTTAAAGTTTGCAATGAATTTCACAAGACTTTATTCACTTTTTCACTTTCCCCAGGTTCATTCGTAGCAGAGCAATAAATGGATGTTTACAATTCCATCGTGTGACGATTACTTTTGAAGGTGTCGGTACAGACAAAATATTACTGTGTGTCGTGTTGAGTTTGACACAGGTGGACCCAAAAATATGTAAACATTAACAGGAGAAATTGTTTTATAAAAAACAAAAAATACCGAATACTAAAAAACTTGTTAAAATCAACACACAATAATACCACAAAATACAATATCAACACGCTGAAAATCTGTATTTTTTTCTTGTTTGGATGCAAATATAAAGTGTGTTTGGAGTTTGTCGCAAATATAATATACTTGTGTACAAACATATTGTGTTTGCTGTTCAATATTACATGTTTGAGACACAATCACTAATATGTTAGAATATATGTTTTTGCTACCCACATATATTTATGTTTGTGATAGAAATACAGCTGTGTTTGTAGTACTATCTATCCTAGCTCGAGAGCAAGAGCATAAAACAGGGACAACGAGAGAGTCTATCTTGTGAGGGTGTATCTGTATTTTTGCATTATTATCTCAGTCAGTGAGTCATGAATATTCCTGAATGTGCATGCAAATTGCAGATGAAGTCAGTGTTTCTTATTTTGGCTGATGTGTTGCATTTCAGTTTCATGTATTCATTCATCATTCATTAAATTCATGTATATGCCACCAAAGTGAGAAACGATTTTGAGCAAAGAAACTGGAAAGGGCAACAGCGTGAAGCCCTTTGTCTGCCGAGCTTTTACTGAGAGAATCGGAGATTGGCTTGCATGAACTAGATTGGTATATAAATAAATTCTTTGTGTACCAATGCAGAGCTGAAACCTTCCGAAAACAAAAACGTGAGAGACAACAAAGAAATGAGAAGCAACAGAGCAGGAGATTCTCATCTCATAAAAAAAAACCAATAATGCATTCAATTAACCTAAATGTAAAAAATTTCGGATTTATATTGATAAAATTAATTATAATAAATAATACATACATATATATTGAAATCAAAGAATAATTCGTTTTTAAATATTATTATGTTTGGGGGGAAATACGCATATGTTTCCACGTAAGTATATGTAGGTTTGGAGGAAACACGCGAATGCTTTGGGATGAAGAAGGCATATGTTTCCACGTAAAAGCATACATGTTTGCCAGTAAACATGATGCTGTTTACATTTAAACACAAGTGAGTTTGGGACTTGCAGTCGTATTAATGTTTGAAGTGTGTTCCACACACATACATGGTTCCTGCAGAATATGTTTGGGAGAATATGTTACAGAGGCCGTTATTTGTCAGCGTGAACAATATAGAAAAATGGACTCGAAATATAGGCCATGTGAGACTACACTATTTCACAAAAAAAACAAAAATTTAAATTTCTGTGAACTCTGTACCACTATTTTGCTTCCAAGCTTGAGAAAAGAATTAAAAATTTTTGAATGACTAACATTTCGAGATATAACAGTCTGTTTCTCTATCCATAACGAAAGCTTTCGTTCGTGTTCTAGACGAAAGAAAGTTGATTCCTATTCCACAATCTTGTCGTTGCATATCGAATGAAATCATAAAATTGTTCAAAACTTTTCAGTAGAAATGTTGGTTTCTCTATTTCGAATGTGTTGTCAGTTGGAAACAAATATAAGAGTCAAGCGAAAGAAAATTTCCACTTTGGAGAACCGAATTTGAGTCCAATGCGAGTGACTGATTTTCGTTCGCTTAGTTTTACGTTCGGGATAGAGGAACAGATTGTATGGGTTTAGACACGCTGAGAAATAACGGCCTCAGCAACATATATGTACATATTTTCATAAATTGGAGATCTGCTGTTTTTCGATTCTGTGGTGTCTTTCACGTTTTTGTTTTCAGCACTTTTTAACAAATAAACACATATTTGGGCCAGAAATACATATTTTATAACCTATTAATCATTGTGTATCCAACACGTTATCTAATCATGGGTATCCAACATGAATAGCAAACATAACATGTATTTGGACCCAAGTATACTATATTTGACACAAACTACAAACAACAAATTTGCATCCAAACAACAACAAATTTGCATCCAAACAACAACAAAATGAAGATTTTTCAGCTACAGTATTTGATTGATTTTTTCGGAGACACCTTCACATATTATACCTTATCTCGAGTTAGGGATGCTAGATTGGAACGCACTAAGCACTGAATTAACAATAATCGAGTCCCCAACAATTTCTTTTAACATCGTTTTTAACTCGGTTCTATACTTTCAATGCTATGGGCAAAAATTTATATCGGGCTTACACTTGCTGGACGGTTACTGCTATACAACACTAATAAAAAGTGTAACAAACATTTTTAGTTTTGACATTAATTAAAATTTTTGCATTTTGACGACATGTTTCTAATTTTTCTGCCCCAGAGTTAAATCTCCGCTGGCGATGGCGATTCTTGATCCACAATTCGGAACCGACCCCGTAATTTTGACAGCCCTCGGCTGCTAAGCCGGCTTCCAAACTTTGCTAGTGTTAGACAAACTGAAATTAGGAAGATGGTTGCAGAGCCGGGAGCCAACTTATTGAACTGTGTTATATATAACAGCCCTGGTATAAATATACAATATTGTATGAATTCCTCCATGTCAGCCTGTGAAAACGCGACTCGACGTATGATCTATGACATTGTCTGCCATTCCTGTGCAATGCTTTTCCCATTAGCAAGCAAAATAGGCAATCAATGTTATATATAACAGCCCTGGTTTAAATATATTGTACAATATTGTATGAATTCCTTCATGTCAGCCTGTGAAAACGCGACTCGACGTATGATCTATGACATTGTCTGCAATTCCTGTGCAATCCTTTTCCTATTAGCAACCAAAATAGGTAATCACTGTTATATTTAACAGCCCTGGTTTAAATATATTATACAATATTGTATGAATTCCTCCATGGCAGCCTGTGAAAACGCGACTCGACATATGATCTATGACATTGTCTGCCAGTCCTGTGCAATGCTTTTCCCATTAGCAAGCAAAATAGGCAATTAATACACTCAGAATATTAACATATAAATTATTTGCAATTCAAATCAGTTGGAAACTTCACAAGAAGGGGATTCGCATTAAGAAAATGCCTTTAACATTTAACACTTCATGTATGTATGTAAGTGCAACAAAATCCCAACGAAACGAAAAGGAAACGAAATAGCTAGAGTGTTCAAACCTGAAACCGAAAACCTGCGAAACTGCTGGAACGGTTTCATTACTAATAATCGTTTGTAATAAAGTTATTTTTCCAATAACCGAAACTACGGATTTTACAACGTCGGTTAAATTTTTTTTTTTTTTTTTTTTTTAAGACCAGCACTCAGGGGATGCACCCTATAAATGCAATGCATTGTGCTGGCGACGGAAATTTAGGTAGAGGAGGGTGGAAAGAGGGAGTAGTGCTCATTTACATTTGCCTTGAATCGCTGTATGTCACAACTGGCGGGAAATACACTTGCGGGAAGTTTATTCCACATACGGACCGTACGACTGAAGAACGAATTTTCTCTGTAGTGTGTTGTGCGATCGACTGGCCAATAGATAGTAAACGGATGGGAGTTCCTTGAAAGCCGCGTACCTCTGCCAAATGTCCTCACATCTGGTATAAGTTGACGGATGTCCGAGGAACACGCACCGTGAAAATACCGATAGAACAGTGTCACGCAACCCACATTACGCCGATGCTCAAGGGAGGCAATAGAGCTGGACACCCTACTGTCCCCTATCAACACCTTTGCTCTCCTTTGTACACGGTCCAGCAACTCCAAAGATGACTTTGGAGCACCTGCCCATATATGGGAGTTATATTCCATTCGCGGCCTGATGTAGGTGGTGTAGATATTAAGGAGATCAGATGCAGTGAAGTACTTCTTCACAGGCTTTAAAAAGCCTAGGCACTTCGATACATCTTCGACACTTCAAATACATGTTTTGCCCAGCGAGCATCACATTGTATTTTCATGCCCAGAACATCAAGAGCGTCTGATTCCTCAATATCCACACCATCCATAGATAATGACGATACGACTGGGTCAGCTGTCCGCTTGTGCGAAAGCAGACAGCACTGGGTCTTCCCCGCATTAAAACTTACTCTATTCAATCGACCCCACTCAACAATGGCCTCGAGATCGCGGTTGACTGTTTCATTCATTAATTGACGTTTATCACTAATTTCCTGAAGATTTGGCCTGTGTTCGAATGAATATGAATGACAGAGATTACTGTCATCCGCAAAAGAGTAGATTTGGTTCACAGTCCGACCCAGGAGATCGTCAATGAAAATAAGAAAAAGAGAAGTTAAAAATTCAAATTTTCATTGCCAGTAAATATTTCCAATAAAAATGCCAGTAAATATTTCAATCCAATTGAATGCCACTCAATTCAATTCAATCGATTCCAATTCAAATCAGTTCAATTCAATTCAACTCTATTCAATTCAATCCCATTCAATTCAATTCATTTCAGTTCAATTCAAATAAGTTCTATCCAATTCAACTCAATTCACCTCAATTCAAATCAATTCCATTCAATTCAAATCAATTGCATTCAATTCAATGCAGTTCCATTCAATTTAAATCAACACAACTCAATTCAGTTCAATTCAATTTAATTTAATGTAATTTAGTTCAATTGAATTCAGATTCAATTCAATTCAAATAATTTCAATTCAATTCAATTACACTCAATTTAATTCAATCCAATTCAGTTCAAATCTATTCAATTCAATTCAATTGCATTTATTTTTATTTAATTTAATTCAATTCTATTCAAATCAATTCAATAAAATTAAATTAAACTAAATTAAATTAAATTAAATTAAAGTAAATTAAAGTAAATTAAAGTAAATTAAACTAAATTAAATTAAATTAAATTAAATTAAATTAAATTAAATTAAATTAAATTAAATTAAATTAAATTAAATTAAATTAAATTAAATTAAATTAAATTAAATTAAATTAAATTAAATTAAATTAAATTAAATTAAATTAAATTAAATTAAATTAAATTAAATTAAATTAAATTAAATTAAATTAAATTAAATTAAATTAAATTAAATTAAATTAAATTAAATTAAATTAAATTAAATTAAATTAAATTAAATTAAATTAAATTAAATTAAATTAAATTAAATTAAATTAAATTAAATTAAATTAAATTAAATTAAATTAAATTAAATTAAATTAAATTAAATTAAATTAAATTAAATTAAATTAAATTAAATTAAATTAAATTAAATTAAATTAAATTAAATTAAATTAAATTAAATTAAATTAAATTAAATTAAATTAAATTAAATTAAATTAAATTAAATTAAATTAAATTGAATTAAACTAAATTAAATTAAATTAAATTAAATTAAATTCAATTCACTTCAATTCAATTCCATTCAATTCAATTCAATTCAATTCAATTGAATTCAATTGCATTCAATTGAATTGACTACAATTCAGTTCAGTTCAATTCAATTCAATCCAATCCAATTCAATTCAATTCAATTCAATTCGATTCCATTCCATTTCATTTAATTCAATTCATATAATTTCAATTCCATTCAGTCCAATTCAATTCAATTAAATTCAATTCATTTGAATACAATTCAACTCAATTTAATTCAAGTCAATTCTATTCAATACAATTCAATTCAATTCATATAATTTCAATTCATTTCAATTCAATTCGATAGATTTCAATTCAATTCAATTCAATTCAATTAAATTCCATTCTATTCAATTCAATTAAGTTCAACTCAATTCAATACATCCAATTTCAATTCAATGCAATTCCCTTCCACTCAATTCAATTCATATAACTTCAATTCAACTCAATTCAATTCAATTCAATTCAATTCATATCAATTCAATTCAATTCAATTCAATTCAATTCAATTCAATTCAATTCAATTCAATTCAATTCAATTCAATTCAATTCAATTCAATTCAATTCAATTCAATTCAATTCAATTCAATTCAATTCAATTCAATTCAATTAAATTAAATTAAATTCAAATCAATTCACTTCAATTCAGTGCAATCCGATTCAGTTCAATTCAATTCGATTCCTTTGCATTCCATTCAATTCAATTCCATTTAATTTATTTCAATTCAATTCTATTCAATTCAATTCAATTCAGTTCAGTTCAGTTCAATTCTATTCAATTCAGTTCAGTTCAGTTCATTTCAATTCAATTCATATAATTGCAATTCAATTTTATTCAATTCAATTCAGTGCAATTCAATCCAACCCAATTGAATTCGGTGCAATTCAATGCAATCCAATTCAATTCAATTCAGCTCAGTTGAATTCAATTCAATTCAGTTCATTTCAATTCCATTTTATGCAATTCAATTCCATTTTATGTAATTCAATTCAATTCAATTCATATAATTCCACTTCAATTCAATCCAATTCAACTCCATGCAATGTCATTTAATTCAATTCGATACAATTCAATTCTATTCAATTCAATTGAATGGAATTCAATTCAATTCAATTCAAATCAATTCAATTCAATTCAATTCAATCGATGCAATTCCATTTAATTCAATCCAATTCAATTCAATACAATTCATTTCAATTTACAATTCATTTCAATTTACAATTCATTTCAATTTACAATTCATTTCAATACATTGCAATTCAATTCAATTATATTCAAATCATTTCCATTCAACTCAATTCAATTAAATTCAATTTAATTTAAGTTATATTTTGTGTTAACATTAATACATCATTTCTCCATGCAAAACAAAAAAAAAACCGAAAAGAAACCGTAAATAATATAGAGAATTAGCCGGATTCACAGGTTTTTCATTTTGTGTGAAGCCGAAAAACTGATGTCCAAAAAAGTGATATTTCAAATAAACCGGATAAAACAGGATATTCGAAAATGTCGGTTTTATAAACACTCTAGGAATAGCCACAAATAATGGGAATTGTGCAGAAAAACTCAAATATGAGAGACACATATTTATATGGCAATTTAAGAACAAGAAGACATTCGCCATAACTTCTGTGATTCACTTTTAATATCATACTTTACCAGTTTACTTTTGTATTTCAACCAATGTTTGGTTACTATCCTTGAAATTTGGGGGGATTATCATTCGATCTTCTTGAAAGTTGTAAATTGAACTTACCTGCAAAGAGAACAGGGGAAAAAGAAAGAGAGGAAACAAATATTAGCATAGGGGCACTATTATAAAATTTAATAAAAAAAGTTTAAAATAATATTTCACTTGGAATTTGTAAGCAGAAGTTGCAGTTGCAGATGCAGTTGTCTTTGTACTCCAGGCAGGGGGCAGTAGGGGAAGCGCTTAACTCTACAACTGCAAAGTTCAACTAGGATGAACTGCTGCTTCAGTCCTTTGGAATACGAAATTGTGAACAATGCCACATTAAAATAACTTTTCTTAGTTTCGAGTGGCCATGGGGGGGACTTTGAGGGCGGCAGCAGGGGGAAATAATATTTCATTAAGAATATTTCTTTATTTATTTTTCTCATCGTTCGTTCTCAGTTTGTTTCTTATGTTGTTAACACAATGTTTTCCTAAAAGTTCCTTATTCGATGGAATGAGCGAATACAAAAGATGCAGTACAAGAAGTTTACAATCCAAACGGCTTCACAGAAAAACAAGGTGAAATATGGAAGAAAAGGATTAAAGGAAAGGACGTAAGAAGAGTCCTGCCTTCATCTTTTGAAATGAATAATAGATGTGCTGCTTCCTCGTTTTTGTCTTAGGTCAACATGATTTGGCAGTGAAATATAAAACTGAAGTTTCTTCCTTTATGTCGAAGGACTACAGTGAAGAGTCAGAAGATGCAAAAAATCTCGAAAACGACTTTAAATCTGGTCATTTTGTGCACTCATCTACTATGGCGAACATAAAGGCTCATAAAAAGCAATGAAGCTTAAAGGAAGTGCAACATCAACAACAACTCCGCATCTTTTCTAGGAGCTATTAACATTAAGTAGTTGTGATCTAATGTACACGAAATGGAGCAAAACTAAGCACAGTCCCACAAAGTGTAGCAAGATACAAAGCCAGAGTTGCCACTATTTTCTGGAAAAAAAACAGAACTTCCAAAGACTCCATCTGAGTAAAAAAAATCACACTAAACTGTAGCCTATTCTCCAAGATAGAAAGAAAACAAGAAAAAGCTTCTCAAATTACCGCTCGGAACCGATGTCATACTGTAGCTCCCAATAAGTGTGAGTAAGAGTACAGCTCGCTGTGTGTGAGAAGCTTCCCTATCCCTATGTGGGACGAAATGGTAACAAATATATACTATATGGTTTCCTATTACATCCCATAAATGGATAGTGGAGAGATTCTCACATCCAGTGAGCTGTGCGCTTTCTAGTTTTATACTCACTGATTGATAGTTACAGTTTTACAACGGTTCCAAACGGTAGACTTTTCACGGCTAAATACTAGATAGTGTCGCCGTCACTACACGACGTGACTGCCGTCGAGAGAAATATAAGGTGAGCACAGCAGGGATCGAACTCATGTTCTCATGCACAAGAGCCGCGCACACCACTATCACCCCACCGTAGTCGTATATAAACTTATTGGATGACTTCCCTTGATGCTTGAAAGCTTTTAAGGCTTGAAACCTTCAAAACTTGAATCCTTTAAAACTCGTAGCCTTTAAAACTTGAATCCTTTCCAATAGTAACATTACAGAGGGGGAAGAAACCCCTCATTGTCGTCCTGCAATACGTGCAGGCTACATTCTATCTGCATTTCAAATTTCCAAAGAGTAAACTGAAAACAAGTTTAATTAAAACGCAGCAGAAAATTAATCACCACAACATATTACCGAAGATTTTTATCACTGACTCAATGAATATTTACATTGTGATAATGAATCCACACAATTTAACATTTCGTCGCCAAAACGCAAATATTCATTGAACTAAGCATAAAACTGAAGAAAAATGTATTCAAACCCACCAAACAATTCATCATC
The DNA here is from genome assembly GCA_963931995.1 of Phaonia tiefii. Taxonomy (NCBI): domain Eukaryota; kingdom Metazoa; phylum Arthropoda; class Insecta; order Diptera; family Muscidae; genus Phaonia; species Phaonia tiefii. Next base: position 20,012,484 of record OZ008369.1, on the reverse strand, counting down.
AAATAAATAAATTCATTGAAGCAATGAATACTTTCGAATGATAACCTGTTTTTTTGTCATTGATTCCATGAATATTGACATTGTGATGGTAAGTTTAAACAATCTTACATTTCATCACCACAACGTAAATATTCATTGAACGAACGGCAAAAATCATCTGATGTATGAAACTGTTCATTGTGTCAATGAATAATGAATATTTATGTAAATATTCGTTGAATCAATGAACTGTTGCATACATTCGATGAGTTTTGTCGTTGATTTATTGAGTAGTTTACAATTACCAATGTAATTTAATATGCTAGTCGGTAAGGATTTTTGTCCCTAGACGTAATAAATAAATGAAACGAAAAAAATTAATGAATATTAACATTGTGGTGATGAGTTTATACAATTTTAGACTTCAACACCACAATGTAAATTTTCATAGAATCAACGACAAAAATCATCGCATGTATGAAACTGATCATTGCTTCAATGAATAATTACGTTAAGATGTTGCATTTTCTGTGTATCCTTGATTTTGATGCTACTTCTTTCTCAGGGTAGTCTTGGAAAGCAAGGTCGTGCCTACCCACCTTCATTGCATTCCAGTAGGTCTGCAAAACTAACCATTCTAGAGCAGTCTTGAATACCTTTATACTTATCTACTTAGCTATTCCCCCATTACATCCCAAGGAGAGATAGGGAAGCGCTTCTCGTAATCACTGAGTTTGTGCGATTTCTATTTTTAGACTCAGTGACTGGGACCTACATTTTGGCACAGGTTTTGAAAGCTAATTACTCGATAATGTTGCCACTACTCAGCAAGGTGAATTTTTAGATATTTTAAGGTGGTACACACTAAAAAATCTATCGTTTTCCTGTTTGGATGCGAACACGCTGAAAAAACGGCCACAGCAATATATTCCTGGAAACATGTATATGTTTGTTTGCAAGCATTGTTTTCATGAATTGAAGATATGCTGTTTTTTTGTTCCTCTGTTGCCTGTCACGTTTTTGTTTTCAGCAGTTTTCAACAAACAAATCCATATTTGCGTCATAAAAACATATATTATAACCTATTAATCATTGTGTCTCAAACATGTAATATTTGAATAGCAAACACAATGTGTTTGAACAAAAGTGAACTATATTTGCGACAAGCTACAAACACGTTATATTTCCATCCAAATACAAATTTTTCAGCGTGAATATAACGTGTGTTTGGAGCTTATCGCAAATATAGTATAATTATAGTAGTATCCAAACACATTGTGTTTGCTATTCACTAACACATGTTTGGCAGACAATGATTAACATGTTATAATCCGGTATGTGAAGGAAATCGTGGCCGTCGGTAGTGCAATGGGTAGGGTGCGCGGCTCTTGTACATGAGAACGTGTGTTCGTTCGATCCCAGCTCGGACCACCTTACATTTCTTTCGACGACGGTCACCTCGCATAGTGATGGCAACACTATCGAGTACGTAGTCATGAAAAAGTTTCTCAAAAATGCCGTTCGGAATCGGTGTAAAACTGTAGGTCCCAATCAGTGAGTGTGAAACTAGAAAGTGCACATCCCACTGATTGTGAGAATCTCTCCTCAATCCCCTCATGGGATGTTATGGGACACCATTTTTGTTTTTATGTGACGGAAATCGGTGGATTTAAATCAATTAATTTATTCTTATTTTTCTGTCATTAAATAATGTATATATGTACAAGTATACAATATTTGTTCCCGAATATAAGGATTTGTGTAAATACACGCTGAAAAATAACGGCCACCGCAACATATTGCAGGAACCGTGTACATGTTTGTAAACATTGCTTTCGTGAATTGAATACCTAATACTTTTTGTTTCTTTATTGTGACAGACACCAGTGTTTTCAGCAGTTTTCAAAAAACAAAACCACATTTGGGTGTCAAATACATATATTAAAACCTATTAAGCATTGTGTCCGAAACATGTTATATTGAATAGCAAACACTACGTGTTTGGACACAAGTATACTATATTTGCGACAAGCTGCAAACACGTTATAATTGCATGCAAATAACAAAAAAGACAACATTTTCAGCGCATAGTCAAATCGTATTCGATTTTGACTCGATGTTTAATATGTGTTTCCAATCCAACTACACCGTAGTTTGTGATGCAAATACAGCTGTGTTTGGTGCACTGTTTACTTAACTTTCTTTTGTCGTATACAAAATAATAAGAGGGACAAAGAGAGATTGTTCTCTGCCTAAATTGATGTTATTGCAAGTTTATAACTGTATTTTCAGATAATTCTTTCAGACATGTGTGTATAAATGCAACAACTCATTTACACATGCACTACTGATCTGTTGCGTTTTAGTTTCATGCATTCTGTCCTCAATCGTTCGTTTGGGAGAAAACATACGTATGTTTCGACGTAAGTAAATAGATGTTGGTAAAAGTATGCATCTTTACAAGTAAACATGCTAGTGTTTGCATTTTAATATAAGTGTATTATGGACTTGGCAAATATATGAATATTTGAAGAGTGTTCCAAAAATATAAATGGTTCCTGCATAATGTATTTCCGAGAGTATGGTACAGAACCCGTGTTTTTTCAGCGTGTATGTGTGGGAATTAAACGCACTACTTTAATGAATTGAATCTGTGTTCCATGGCATCACCGTCAGGAGGACTACCAGAATGAATTTTTCTGAATGCCTTCAGAAAAGTCTTAGCTCCAAAATGCATAATGTTTGTTTAGTGGCAACACTGTTTGCAACTGAACACAATGCAAGGAAAATATTATGCAAAGCTGTAATGAGCAACAAGCTCTACAGTCCCACCCCATCATCCACCTCCAAACAAACAATCTTTCAATTATTCATTTGGTGCAATCAGTCCTGCGGATTTCTGTGCTTCAACTTATTTAAGAGTGCAACACATCTATTGTGTTGCACAAAAGTTTTTTTGTTTGCTCTTTCCTAGGAACTGCACTTGGTAAACTGCGTAAAATGAATTTACATAATTAGACAATTACCAAAATAGTTTGTGGGACTGAGAATGGCACAGGAGGATTGTTGGTGGTGGTGGTGTTTGTCTACTACCGTTTGTTACATTGTCAGCCGAAAATGCCTACAATAGTGGAGGAACAAGATAAGAATTCACAGATGACTGACTGTCTGTACTTCCACAATAGCAAAAACACACAGAACATATATTTTACTTTTGGAAATATTTCCCAGTAAATCATGATAAGGATGCAAAAGTTTTAATGTAACGCACAGAGAGAGAGAGGGAAGCAAAAGAAGTGAAGTGATGGCTGCTTTGGCAGTAGCATTGAACTATGTAAAATAGGCAGTCACACAGATTCCCAGGAATTTGTCAATAACTTGTGATTCGCTATGTGTACGGTTGGCATGCCAATGTTCCAACGTCTTTGTCAATATTCATCATCATTTTGTTTATGAATACAGGCATTTCCGATGTGCTACTAATCAGCTGTTGGGGAATGCAGACTCATTATTCCAATCATTATTGCCACGCCCCTTTTTTCACCTACCACCTACAAATTAACAATTTGCACTATAACTGTCTTCTGCTTTACAAATTTAGAACTTGCATAATATCGCCTTGTGACCTCCGGTGGTGCAATGGCTAGCGTGCGTGAATCTTGTACATGAGAACGGAGGTTCAGTGTACGACGATCATAGAAATTTAAAGCAAATCAGATGCAAACATGGCATACAGTTTATAATATTATTAGTTTCATACAATGGGTAAAAGGCTTTAAAATGGTATAACTCTGGAACAGTAACCGCAAATTCAATTTTTTTTTTACAAAATTGCTTCGAATTTATACGTCTTTTAAAGTGCATCAATAGTTTTATAAATTTACATTGGAATTTTGAAAGATATAAAGCGTCATTTACAAATTTATCCAAAATTTACGAACAAATTTAATACATGGTACCTTATTGAGCAAAATTATTGCCAAAACTGTTGGTTTATGCCCATACAATAAAAGTTTGGACGTTTTGCTTTAAAAGTGTTGACTTATAAACTAAGAAAATCGTGTTCATTGACCGAGTTTTAAGTAAAATTCAAAAAACGTCCGGAATACCCGATTTTTGGGGAATATTCTTCTGATATAAATCTCACAAATACTTTACCCTATGTTTACCCTTTCAAATAGAGCTTGAGCAAAAAAAAAATTTTATTGATGAGACACCCTACTGTACAGTTTAGAAAAAAATTTGCCACGCCCCTCGAACTGCTTTTCAGACAAATCCGATTACACTGAAAACTTTAAAATAAATTATATTTCCATCACAGTAAAAAAGTATTTGGCTATTAGTTTAAGAAAGAAAAGCTAAATGTTTGAAAAGAAAAGAAAAAAAACAAACATATTTGCTAAACCAACAAACATCTGTGTTTATCAAGGAAGTTTCCAGAATGCCGCATCAAAACTGCAAATAGTTTGTTGTAATGGCAGTACATTTGCTATAATAGCAAGCAAATTAAACGCTGAACAATTTGCGTTTTACTTGGTTGAATGCAAATATAAAGAGCGTTTGGAACTTGCCGCAAATAAAGTATACTTGTGTCCAAACGCATTGTGTTTGCTATTCAATACATGTTTCACACCCAATGATAGATGTGTTGTAATATCCAAATACAGCTTTGTTTGTGGTACAAATACAGCTGTGTTTTTGCTTAATTTAATTTTTTTTTGTCGCGAGAGTAAAATAATGAAGAGCCCAAGTTACTGTTATTGCAAGTTTTTAGCTGTAATTTTGAATTATTCTCTCAGTGAATGCGTGTGTAACTGATTTGTTGATTGCATTTTAGTTTCATGCATTCTGTCGTCAATCGTTCGTTTAGCAGGAAACACAGGAATGTTTCGACGTAACTATATGGATGTTTGGAATGTCAATGTTTGCTTTTAAATATAAATGAGTTTAGTCGTAGCAAATATATGCATTTTTGGAGTGTGTTCCAAACAAATACATGGTTTCTGCAGAATGTGTTGGAGAGATAATGTTCTTAATATTCGATAATGTGTTTTAAATTCCAATTGAAGTGTCCAATCGCAAAAATAATAAATTTCCACCAAAAATAATAAAAACATACCAAATATTCGTAGAACAGGTTTACTTGCAAAGATGTATACTTTTACGTGGAACCATATGCGACAAACATCCATATATTTACGACGTAACATTCGTAAGTTTCCTCACAAACAAACGATTGACGACTGGATGCATGAAACTAAAAGGCCACACATCAGTCAGCATTAACAACACTCAATTTATTTACACACTTACGCAGGAATATTTACGAATCACGAATAGAATAAATGAAAACGAAAGAATAATGCATAAATACACCCTGAAACATTTGTTTTTTTTTTGTTGGTTGGGTGCGTGTAGCTTGTCTAAAGTATATATTACTTGTGCCCAAACACATTGTGTTTGCTATTCAATATAAAATTTTTGGGACACAATGTTTAATAGGTTACAATAAATGTTTTCGCGAACCAAATGTGGTTATATTTGTTGAAACTGCTGAAAACAAAAACGTGATAGACACTAAGGAAAAAAAGCAGCAGGTCTTCAATTCACGAAAACAATGCTTGAAAAAATTTACATGGTTTCAGCGTGTACAGTTATACACTTGCAACAACATTAACTTGGGCTGAAAATAATCTCTTTGTCCCTTTTTTATTATTTTGCATTCAACATAACGACAAAAATATTAAGTTAACAGTGCACCAAACACAGCTCTGTTTGTAGCACAAACAATGCTGTATTTGGATCACAAACACATACATACTTAGTAGACATAAATATTGTTAATAAATGGAAAATACCCATTAGAATAGTAAAATTTAACATACTCTTTTATTATAATATGGTTTTTGAAAGTTAACCTCTATAGCGTTAGTCAGTTGGGGAATTTAAAATTCACCATGGATTGGCCAGATAAGCAAACCCGTATCGCAGTTATAGCACTTTATAAGTGTGAAAGGTGAAAAAACTATATTTTCAAAACGCTCCGTCCGCTCGGCATTAGTCGCATGTTCGTTCTACAGGTGCATACAATTGTTCGAGGAGATATAAAAGACCGCCCCGGTCGTGCCGCTCGCGTACCGTTCGGACACAGCAAGTCATCAAAGCCGTCAAAGCATGAATTCAATTTCCCCGGAAACAGAAAATCATTGCCCGTGAGATGAAAATCACGCAAAAGTCTATGAGTCGAATTATTAAAAAAGACTTGGGACTTGGAGCTTTCAAATGGCGTCCAGGACATTTGTTGACTACAACTTTAAAAAAAAAAATATGGTAGAAAATCCAAACGTCTTTTGGTGAAGAATGTTGATAACTTGCATTGAAAAATATTGTTTAAGGATGAAAAAAATTTTACCGTACAGGAAAATTTTAACAAACAAAATGATAGGGTTTCTGCACGATCATCTAAAGAAGCATCTGAGCTCATCCCACGGGTCGAAAAGGGTCATCATCCAGCTGCAGTCATGGTTTGGTGGGGTGTCTCTTATGATGGGGTAACTGACTTGCATTTCTGTGAACAAGGGGTCAAAACATCGGCCAAAGTTTACCATGAAACCCTTTTGGAAGCAGTTGTGAAGCTGCTTAACAATTTTCTTTTCCAAAACCAGCTGTGGATTTTCCAGCAAGATTCAGCGCCAGTTCATAAGGCGTCACAAACCTGGCTGCGAAATAATTTGCCAGCTCTTATATGCTCTGAAGAATGGTCCTTTGGCAGCCCTAATCTGTACCCTCTGGATTACAAATTGTGGACCGTTTTAGAGGACATATGTAGTCTGCCACAAAAGATATGCCAACATTGATTCTCTTAATACGGCTCTGGTTCGTGCTGTAGCCAATTTTCCAATGCACTTATGGCCAAGGGTGGACATTTTGCATGAAACTGAGCTTTTCGTATACAATACATATCAATAAATATATAAAATAAAATTGGTCCAAAAACGTTCATTAGTTTTTAGTTTATAGTCCAAAATATAAGTAACAGTATTTATATCTCTACTAAGTATATTATAACATATCAATCATTGTGGCTCAAACAGGTAATATTGAATAGCAAACACAATGTGTTTGGACACAAGTATACTATATTTGCGTCAAGCTGCAAACACACGTTATATTTGCATCCAAACAAAAACAAAGACAGATTGTTCATCCTGTACATAGTTAGAATGTATTGAGACATTAGATGCCATTTGTTTGACAAGATTCTTAAACACACAAGTTTGTTTGTCTATTGTCTATTTTGGTTGTGCACTAAGATGATTTCGAAGTTAGAAACATTTCTATAAATTTCTTTTAAAAAATTTGTTTTATGTTACAAACACATGTATTTATCGTGTGGGCGTTAATGGGTTAACACATCTCACTGCACTAATTGATTGTAAATTGATTGCTAAATGACTTCGTATGGAACCCAAACAAGACAACAAATGGCATGTGTCAAAACAATCCCCCTAAGGCGAATGGCATGCACTGCCAACGCTGGCAGTCAGTATAGGGTTCCCCAATGAAATCGTTTGCTGCTCCTATTTCGAATGAAGCAGATGGATACCAACATAAAGTAAAGTACAACAAGATACATATTTGGTTATAAATTATGTTTGATAGTTCCTACTAAATAACGACTAAGGAAGAAGGAAGCTGCTGCACATAAACATTCGCGCTGCATTACAACATTTGTTTCAGAGACATAAGTGTTCGCCTCCCTTGTGCTCCTCCGCCAACGTTTATTGCTTGCGTTTTAATGCAATTTTTATTAGATTCTGTCGCTGTGCTGCTGAGTTTTTCCCAAAAAAAAATAAGAAAGAAAAAAATCAAAAGTTGCATTTTATGGCCGTAAACTTCTTTTGGCGAGTGTAGTAGTACTCGTATATCATGTCACATTCGGAATAAATTTGAAGGAACAAGAATTCGAACAAACACACAGAAGACAATTTCCATTTAAACAAATATAAAACAGAAATTGTGTGTTTATGTTCTTATTTATGGCATTTAAATTGTTCTTAATAAAATAAATTTCCATTAATAACAAAAACAGTTTGCCGCGTTCTTAGACTACGATAAAAATCGAAAATTAAACTTAATGCAGCCAGATCGTTAGTCGTCTGTCATTAGTGATAATGTAGTGTTAGACGCCACTAACGATTTAATAATAGAATATAATAAAAACATTTTCAAAGTATTTAAATAAAACGGCAAAGTTGTAAAATTCAAGTGGCCGGAAATCTATTGGATTTAAAGTGAAAAAATAAATAAATAAATATCGTCCCATTACATGCCATGAAAGGACGGGGGAGAGAGCTTCTCACAATCAGACATTGGGGCCGCATTTTTAAAGTTCTTACGCCGCCGCCGAGACTATCGGCGACACGACACAGCTAACAATGACACTTTTACATTGGCTTAGATCGGCTGGAATTCATACGTCGGACGGGGTTTTGGTCGACAGACACGCTGAAAAACACGGCCTCTGTAACATATTCTCTCAAACACATTCTGCAGGAACGGTTCAGAACACACTCCATATATTTATGGGGCGGATCAATAAGTCCGTGACTTTTCGAAATGAAATGCAACACTACTCCCAGCAACTACCACCTGTTAATAGACTACTGTCCACCTGTTAATAGATGTCCTGACGTAGTCCCTGGTCAGTACATTTAAACGTATTAATCATTTTTAAAATAAACACATTCGGAACATGAAATTTTCCACGTTAAAAAATTTGAGTATTTTAAACATTTTCGCCCACTGTGTCCAAACGAAGAAAACCTCGTCAATGAGACTTATGTCCGGACGTAGCCCTGTGTTAGTATATTTAAACTGGGCAATCATTTTCAAAATGGACACCTTCGGAACATGAAATTTTTCAATTTTAAATATTTGCCCATTTTATCATTTTCGTCCACAGTTTCCAAACGAAGAAAATCTTGTCGATTCGAAATATGTTCGGACGTAGCCATGTGTTAGTATATTTAAACTGAGCAACACCTTCTTGATCTCAAATCTCTTTTCAATCTCAAATATTTGCTCATTATATCAGTTTCGCCCACTGTGTCCAAACGAAGTACACCTTGTCAATTGGACATATGTCCGCACGTAGCCCTGTGTTAGTATATTTAAATTGGGCAATCATTTTCCAGATGGACACCTTCGGAACATGAAATTTTTCATTTTAAATATTTGCCTATTTTTACAATTTTCTCCCACTGTGCACAAACAAGGAAAACCTCGTCAATGAGATGTATGTTCGAACGTAGCCCTTGCTTAGTAGATTTAAACTGGGCAATCGCTTTCAGGATACGTCCCGACATAAGTCTCGTTTACGAGGTTTTCTTCGCTTGGACACAGTGGGCGAAAATGTTAAAATAGGCACATTTTTTAAAGTGACAAATTTCATGTTCCGAAAGTGTCCATCTTGAAAATGATTGCCCAGTTTAAATCTACTAACATAAGGCTACGTCCGGACCTATGTCCAATTGGCGAGGATTTCTTCGTTTGGACACAGTGGGCGAAAATTTTAAAATGGGCAAATATTTGAAAGTGAAAAATTTCATGTTCCGAAAGTATCCATCTTGAAAATGATTGCCCAGTTTAAATCTACTAACACAGGGCTCGTTTATAAGTCTAATAAACGAGGTATTCCTCGTTTGGACACTGTGGGCGAAAATGTTAAAATAGGCAAATATGTATTTGAAAGTGAAAAATTTCATGCTCCGAAAGTATCCATCTTGAAAATGATTGCCCAGTTTAAATCTACTAACCAAGGGCTACGCACGGATACAAAGCCAATTCCCAAGGGTTTCTTCGTTTGAACACAGTGGTCGAAAATGTTAAAATAGGCAAATATTTAAAAGTGAAAAATTTCATGTTCTGAAGGTGTTTATTTTATAAATGGTTAATGCGTTTAAATGTAATGAGCAAGGACTACGCCTGGACATAAGTAGCATTGACGAGGAATTTTTAGTTTGGATATAGTGACATATATGTACATATATTATTGCGTAGTTTATTAAAAACAGAAACTGTATAATTTAATTTACTAAAGGTGTTTTAAGTAATAGTGTGATTAAATATGGGAAGTTAATGTCAGGCCCTAGAAAATGGTGTGTGTAGGTTTAGTTAACGAGGAAAGTTATATTTATGTATATCAGCTATATATGTTTAGAAAGAAATACTACTTTTTTATTGACGCCCTATGTGCTTCTCGTAATTTGTTGGGATTAGATTTTTCAAATATTTCAAACTAAAACTGTTTTCTTTTTATTTTATAAATTTCCCTGCCTTTGTGGTCACAGATCGTCCAAAAATCGGTTATTTATACCTACTCATCATATTTAAAACATTAAGATTGATCTGCTAACTCAACAACAGGATTCTGTAAACGAAGTGGTTTGTGTCTTGAATAGTTAAATTCCGAATTTATCTTCACACGCATGAACTCGCTTCTACTTAAAAGCCAACATTAGCATGTTAACTGGCAAAGATGAACAATTTTACGTGGAGGCATATGCGTGTTTCATCCCAACCATACAAATACTTACGTCGAAGCATTTGTGTATTTGCTGCAAAACGAATGGTTGACGCCTGATTGCATGAAACTAAAATGCAACAGATCAGTCAATATTCAGGACTATTTATGTATCACTGACTGAAAGCATAATGCATAAATACAGTTACATGTGCAATAACATTAACTAAGGCTGAGAACAATCTTGCTTTGTCCCTCTGTCATTATTTTGTTCTCGACAGAGCATAACTATAAGAAAATTAAGTGAACAGTGCACAAAACACATCTGTATTTGTATCACAAACAAACTTCTATTTGGATCACAACTACATATACATATTATAAAATATTAATCATTGTGTCTCTAACATATATTACTGAATGTCAAACACAATGTGTTCGGACACAAGTATACTATATTTGGGACAATCTGTAAACACACGTCATATTTGCATCCAAACAAGAAAAAATACTGACTCTTCAGCGTGTATAAATCTTGTTGTTTCCTTCCAAATTGTATTATAATGACACTTCCCAATTATAAGAACGAACAGAACCAGACATGTTTAAACGAAATACATGTGTTTTTTCTTTATCCTTTACAAATGCACGACGGTCACGGCTTAGAGTCAACCGGAACCAAAACCACAACAGACGACGAAACATTTTTTGCATAGTTTTCTTATAACAATAAAAAAAACTCACGAAGGGATTAGGGAGAGCTTCTTACAAACCAGTGAGCCGTGCGCGCTCTACACGATGAAAAATCTGTCGTTTTTTGTTGTTTGGATGCAAATGTAGGCGTGTTTGAAGCTTGTCGCAAATATAATATACTTGTGTGCAAACACATTATGTTTGCTATTCAATATTATATGTTTGAGACACAAAGTTATAATATACGTATATGTTTGCGACCCAAATATATGTGTTTGTGATACAAATACTGTTTGGTTTTGTTGCACTGTTTCTGCTCTCTCAAGAAAAAGAGAATAAAAGAGGGACAACGGGAGAGTCTATCTTGTGTGTATCTGTATTATTGCATTATCCTCTCAGTCAGTGATTCATAAATATTCCTGAAGGTGCGTGTAAATTGCAGATGAAGTTTTTCTTATTTTGGCTGATGTATTGCGTTTTAGTTTCTTGTATTCAGTCGTCAATGGTTCAACGCGAAGAGTATATCAAAAGCGCTAGATCTAGAATAAACAAATGCTCGGACGGTTAAATGGTTTGTGACGTTGCTTTCGTTTTTGTGTTTCGTATATATCTATGTGTGCTACCAAAGTTAGTAAACGATTTTGAGGAAAGAAACTGGAAAGTGCACCAACGTGAAGCCGTTTGTCTGTCCGAGCCTTTACTGAGAAAACCATAACGGCGGACCATTTGTTAAATATAATAAAAACAGCACAAATTATGAATACACGCTTGTTTTGCATGAACTATATTTGTACATAGGAATATTGTTTGTGTACCAACGCATAGTGATAACCAAGGAATAGCTGAAACCTTCTGAAAACAGAAACGTGACAGATAACAAGGAAAGGAGAAGCAAAATAGCAGCAGAATCTCATTTCATGAAAAAAAATCAAATAATGCATTCAATGCAAGAAATTGTAAAAAGGATAATTTTAATTCTTTAAATTTTTTATATTAATTAATTATTAATGTGGATTTCTACTGATAAAATTAATTATAATAAATAAAACATATATGTATATTGAATTCGAAGAATAATTCCTTTTCTGAATGTTAATTATATTAGGGAGGAAATACGCATATGTTTCCACGTAAGTATATGGAGGTTTGGGGGAAACACACGAATGCTTCCACGTAAGTATATGGATGTTTGGCATGAAGAACGCATATGTGTCCACGTAAAAGCATACTTGTTTGCCAGTAAACATCCTACTGTTTGCATTTAAATACAAGTGAGTTTGGAACTTGCAAACATATGAATGTTTGAAGTGTGTTCCAAACATATACATGGTTCCTGCAGATTATGTTTGGGAGAATATGTTACAGAGGCTGTTTCTTTTCTCTCTGAGAAGCTTTTTCATGGCTAAATACTCGTTAGGGTCGCCGTAGCTAAGCGAGGTGACCGCCGTCGAAAAAAATTTAAAACGGTCAGAGCAGGGATCGAACCCACGTTCTCATGCACGAGAGCCGCGCACTGTACCATTGCACCACCGATGCAACAATATATCGTTAGGAAAATCTGCCACGTCGTTTTCACAAACCGCTCAATTGAGAGAATGAAGTTGCCGCATTTTCATGAAAGCATAAGAGCAACCAATACATGCATATGATGCTAAAGGGTGGGCCATTTAAAATTCTGAATTTAATTTCGCTTTAACCCTCTAATGCATGAATTTTTGTTTTGACCAAGGCGGACTTGAATTAGTTTCAATTTACTCACCGGTTGTTAATGTTTTCACCACAATAAAAGCACTTGCTGAAAGAACGTAAAATTTCTTACAAGTTGGTATTTGTTTTTAAATTGAAATTGACAAAAAAAAATATATTTTTTTATATGTGCAAAAATTGCTGTGTTTGCAAAAATAAAAAAAATAAAACCGCTTGAAAGTGGTCATTTGTCACTTCAAATTGACGTTACCCGAAAGCTAGAAGGAGTGTTGCCACCCTGATAAGCTTCTACTACACTGTCAGAAAAGTCAGAGTTTTAACATTTAAAAAAATATGTATCACATCAGATTTTGTGTAGACCCCCCGTCTATAGGCGGGGCTATGCACTAGAGGGTTAAAAATATACGAATAGACACTTTTTCAAAAATTATGATTGTATTGGTATACAATTTCTCAGTACATTTTTGATTCTAGTCAATTGTTTGTTTCAGTGTACGACGTATGGAAAATTTCGCAAGAACTGAATACGGGCTTTAGCACTGACCAACAGAAATGTAGGCTTGTTTTGTGAAGGTAGTTTTGGCCCCCAACTCCCCCTGCCGGTGATCGAAGTTTCCACTTCTAAATTACGTTTCATGTTGCCCACATTAATGAAAAAATATTTTTTAAATTTTGAAACTTCATTCTTTGTTACCCCCGTGAAAAAAAATGGCAGTCACCCCAGACTTGAAATTTCGAAGAAGAAAAAACCTCTATTCAGTACAATCTTATGTACAACACTCAATATGTTTTCCAAAACATAATAGAGCAAAAACACAAAAAGGACAACTTGTCCTTGTTCTTCATAACTTTTTATTGGCGCCTATTTGACGCTCCATTTTGTTGTTTTTGCTGTTGTTATTATGCTTCATACTTTTGCCGTCAAAACAATTATTTGCAGTTTTTGCTTTTGTCCTTCAGGAATCAAAAGGCGACTAACTAACTATCCATTTGGAGTGGTATAAATGTGTTTAAAAAGTTACATAGTTGGTGGGGCAAACAACTACTACTACTAGTACTAAGGCAATAGTAGTTGTGACAACGGCAACAACAACAAATGTTGTGTCATGTCATTTGTAATCAATTCCTTTACGGCTGCTGCTATTCACTTCTTAAAGATTCGACAAATATTTAGTGCTAGAGAAATAGTAGAAAAGAGAAGAATCATTAGCTGCGATGGGCAATGTTGCCAACTCTTTCAAGCAAAGAGTAGATGTCGAAGTAAACTAGAGTTGAGCATTTTAGTTCATTCACGTGAGCGCGCTCTTTTAGTTCAGCTCAGCGGAATGAACTCATTTAGTTCACTAGTTTAATTTAGTTCATTGTATCATATCAGCTCAACAGCCCATATGAGCTACAAAATGACACAGAGAGTTGTACAACTGAAATAAAAAAAACTGCGGAAACAAATGAACTAATAAAAAAAAGCGAAACAGTGTGAAATAGTGTGAAACAGTTCGTCTAATTAGTTCACAAGAGTGAATCTTTCAATTGAACTAGTTCGCTCGTAAACTAGACAACTCTAAAGTAAATACAATTGCCGAAATTATAATATAATAACAGAGTAATTGCAAGGATTTAATTAATTCATTCTTTATAAAAAATAAATATTTTCCCTTACAGCCCACGAAGGGATAGGGGAGAGCTTCTCCCAATCACTGAGCTGTGCGCTTTTTAGTTTTCACTGACTGATTGGCTGAAGCAGTTTTACACCGATTCCGAACGGATTTTTGAAAATCTATTTCACGACTTATTGGCCGTCGTCGGTAGAAGTGTAACCCACGTTCTCTCGCTCAACAGCGGCGAACACTAACCGTTGCACCACCGACGACCGCCCTCTTTAACCCTCTGAAACCCTCTTTAAACCCTCAAAAATTACTTTTAAAATATAGCAAATCTAGCGACACGGAACATAAATTTCAATCGAACAAACCCAGCGGCGGAAGTAGCAAGGCCTTCCACAAATAAGGCATGCGGAATGGTTCGTTTGTAATGCCTTCCTAAAATAAGGCCTGCTGCATTTTTTCATCAGATACAACCATAAAGAAGATTTTTACAATTTTGAGAAATTTCTTTTACAATTCTTTTTATCCGTAATTTAATTGGAAAATTGCACACAAATTTTAAAATTATATTTTTTATTTAATATTTTTAAAATTTTCAATTTGAAGTTGGTACAACTTTCTAAGATAGATACATACATACTTCTAAAAAATATGTAGAAGTGGATAATGATTTTGTGATAAAATAAATTATTTTACTTTTATTTTTGTTTAACAAAAATAGTTTAAAGTAAATGCTTTCTAAGGCCTTCCTCTTTGCATGCCTTCTAAGGCCTTCTTTAGTCAATGGGCAAGGAAGGCCTTGCATCCCAATCTCACGCAATGTTAAAAAGAAAGGAGGAGGTAATGTGTAGGGAAGGCCTTCCGCATTTTAAAGAAGGCCAGTTTGGTCATGATTTCAGGCCTTCCAGGTCATGACTTCCGCCGCTGGGAAGCAGCATGTGCAAAGCATAAAATTCAAGCAGAACACTTCAGCAAAAGATCAGTACAGCGGTTGAAACTCGTTATAGATTTCTGATAAAAACTCTCTGCAACTTCTTCTCTCTAACACTTTCTATAGCAGTGACCGGCAAACTCATACAAACTTAATTCGGTCATTGTATGTGTCAGCTGCACTGAGAGGAACACACAAAATATTCGGATGAATCAAACAAATTTCGGCATATAAAAAATCATATTCCCATTCTTCTTTCAACAAAACTCAGTGCAAAGCAAACGACAAGTGGCAATCAACCTTCTTATTCGAATGCTGAAGGGAGACTGAATGGGTTCGTTTGCCTTCGTTCAATATGTGAGCTTATGTCGATGTGAAAACACGAAGCACAAAAATGCTCAGTGCATAGGCTTTCCTGGTCACTGTTCAACAGCAACCAAGTATATGTTCGGAACACACTCCAAATATTCATATATTTGCAAGACTTAAACTCACTTCAGCACTAGCATGTTTACATGCAAAGGTGAATTCTTTTGCGTGGAGTCATATGCATGTTTCGTCCCAAACATACATATACTTACTTCGAAGCATTTGTGTGTTTCCTCCCAAAGGAACGATTAACGACTGAACGGATGAAACTAAAACGAAACAGGTCAGTCAACATAAGAAGCACTCAATTCATTTACACACGCATTCAGAAATGGTTATGTATCACTGACTGAAAGAATACTGCCAAAATACAGCTATACACTTGCAATAACATTAACTTAGGCTGAGAACAATATCTCTTTGTCCCTGTTTTATTATTTTGCTCTCGACAGAGCAAAGCGACAAAAAAATAAGTAATCCGTGCACCAAACACATCTGTATTTGTATCGCAAACAAATCTGTATTTGCATCACAAACTCATACATATATTATACGATATTAATCATTGTGTCGCAAACATATGATATTGAATAGCAAACACAACGTGTTTGGACACAAGTACATACAATATTCGCAACCAGCTGTAAACACACGTTATATTTGCATTCAAATAAGAAAGAAAAACAGATTTTTCAGCGTGTAGTAATATCGCAAAAAAATACAAATTGATATTCAGAAAATCCAGTTTTAAATCCGAACATAAAAACTAAGAACACTACACTGAGAAATAGAAAATATTGCACCCCCAAATTTGGTTTCAATATCAAAAATGTTAATGAGATATCCACAGAGAAAGATATAATGTATGTGCAGGTGTGTTTCAGTTCCACCAAAGTCTCGTTGAAAGTCACTGGGCTAACGACAGTTTTAATACGGTTTGTTATGCCAGTTTTTCTGCCAGAATTTGGACGTAAAGAAAATTATTGTGTTCTTCAATATTTATTGAATATAAAGTTATTTCAAGTCAAAAGTGCAATCAAAATCAAATTTAAAGTCAGCCTTTTCAATTCGCCAATCGCTCATTCTCTCTGAAATTCTATCATCCTGTATCAAATTTGCAGCTAGGAGCTCTATCAGCTGGAGATAACCGAAACCCCCTGGAGATGTCACAAATTGAAACTGATAATCACATTGTGATTTTTCAACATTGATTGTATTAATTTCTATTATTCACTTTCAAGTTATATATTGTAAATGATCTCTTTTAAATTCAAATTGATATTTTTATGTTTGAAATACAACCTTTTGCATTTCTTTTGTTGCCTTTAAATTCCAATTGATATATTTGGGAATACACTTGATACATCCGAAATTTCAGGTGGCATCTTGTTAACTGCCTTTTAAGATTTTTGGTTTTCAATCAAGGGCCTGTTTGTGTATGACGATAATCGTCCCAAAGATACTTTATGTCGATAATGGCAGTTCAGTCACCGCTTAAAATACATGAGTTCATAAAACTCCACTACCGACAAAACGATAATGAATTCGATATCATTTTTTACATAATTAGCCCCCAGAGTTCGTAGTTTGTGGATAATAGGTTACTCACCTATAAAATGTTTAAACCATACACATCGCCACGGAGAATGGGTAACGATCGTTTACTCATAACACACGGGGAATGGGTAGCGCCATCGATACACTACCCAAAGCGAAGAGTAATTACCCATTACGATTACCCATTATACATAGTACTTCTACAAATACTGGTACAATACTTATCGCCCCCACTGCACATATTCACTCTATCTTGTTGACAACTGACATTTCTTGGGGAGATATTGAAAACCCTATTGTCGAAATTGGCCTAAAACAATGTGGAATGGAAACAGACTACATTTATCGAAAGTTGCAATCGTTCGGGGTTACTAATTTTGTTTGTGGTGCTATGAAACTGTTTGGGGATGCTGATGGAGTAGCAGACCGCCCAAGATCTGGCCGTCCGCGAAGTGCACTAACTCCCAGAGCCGTCAAATCCGAGGAGAATCGAATTCGTCGAAATCCACTCCGAGATCAAAAATATATTAGCGGCATTCATGCAAACGTGAAAGCCGAGAACTTTTGCTCAGCGCAAGTTTCCCTCGCACCTTTGCATGAGGCACCAGGTAAAGTTGCTCAGCGTAGTTGTGCTCAAAACCATATCAGCTGACCAAGATGGCTACATAAGGTGGTAGCAGTAGCAATTGCATGTATTATGTATGTGTACTTTTTCTACTGTTCTAGCGCTATCACCTTATTTATCCATCCTAGTCAGATGACAACAAAATGTCAAAAGTTTACACGTTTCTCCATCCCACGTTTTCGCAGCAAATTTGCCTCGAAAACTTTCCACTTTTGAGCAAGTCGCTTTGTATGGGAAATTTGTTTGTTTTGACGTTTGCTGTGCAAGTTTACGATGTTTTCGAGTTTACGAGGTTCTTTCGAGCTTTCATGAAGACCACTATTTACATTTATGTAAAATACAGCAAAGTGGGAAAGACAAAATATGTATGATAGAGATTTCAAACTGACGTCGTGAAAAATATATGCTCTGTCAAAATTTTGAAAATATTTTTTTCTATATATGTTCATCATGAACCGTCGTTTGAGCCCCATATTGTCCAAAAAAATAATTTTTTTTTTTCGAAAATGTACTAGGAATCGAAATTTCAACGGCCGGTAGGGAACTATGCACGCTGAAAAACCTATATTTTTTTGTTGTTTGGATGCAAATATAAAGTGTATTTGGAGCTTGTCGCAAATATAATATACTTATGTACAAACACATTGTGTTTGCTATTCAATATTGCATACTTGAGACACAATGATTAATATGTCATAAGATATGTGTTTGCGACCAACATCTATTTATGTTTGTGATACAAATATAGCTGTGTTTATTGCACTGTCAATGCTCTCGAGAGAGCAAGAGAATAAGAGAGAGTCTATATCGTAAGTGTGGATCTGTATTTTTGCACTATTCTCTCAGCCAGTGACTCATAAATATTCCTGAATGTGCGTGTGCATTGCAGATGAAGTGTTTCTTATTTTGCCTGATGCATTGCGTTTTAGTTTCATGTATTCAGTCGTCAATGGTTCATCGGACAGAGGATATCCAAAGCGCTTGATCAGTGAAAAATGAATAAACGAAGGCTCGGACGGTTAAATGGTTTGTGATTTTACTTTGGTTTTTGTATGTGCGCTACTAAAGTGAGAAACGATTTTGAGGAAAGAAACTGGAAAGGGCAAAAACGAGAAGCCCTTTGTCTGTCCGAGCCTTTCGCCGTTCGATTATTTTCTGAGGGGCTACGTCAGGTCTATGGTCTATGCCAACAAGCCAGCGACGATTGATGAACTTCGTACGAATATCGAACGTGAAATTGCAGCAGTATCGGCCGATTTATGCTTGAAAACCGTCGAAAATTGGGTTCAGCGTCTGGACTTCTGCAAGCGTGCCCGTGGTGGCCATGCAAAAGAAATCGAGTTCCATACATAATGACATCGAACGTACTTTCACAGGAATAAAGTATTTCATTGGTGTCAAAAACCGGTTTTGCTTTATTTAAAAATAAACCTTTTGTAGCGCTCTTATTGAAAAACCCGTTATATGTAGGTTTGGGGGAAACACACGAATACTTCCACGTAAGTATATGGATGTTTGGCATGAAGAACGCATATGTTTGTCAGTAAACATGATACTGTTTGCATTTTAAATACAAGTAAGACATACATATGGTTTCTGCAGATTATGTCGAGGAAAATATGTTAGAGAGGCCGTTATTTTTCAGTGTGCAAGTACCCTCGTACAAAAAAAAGTTTTACGTAATCGCCTCTTTAATACGCGTCGTTTGAGACCCCCCCCCCTCATTTTAAATTTCTAATGTACATTAGGGTGTCCCATCAATAAAGATTTTTTCATGAATACAATGTTAAAAGTAAATCCTATGCAAAAAAATCAAACAGTTTATAGTATTATTAGTTTCATACAATGGGTAAAAAGTTTTAAAATGGGATAACTCTGGAACAGTAACTGCAAACTGTTCTACAAAATTGCTTGGAATTTATACGTCTTTTAAAGTGCATCATTATTTTTTTTAAATTTGCGTAGGAATTTTGAAAGATATAAAGCGTTATTTACAAAATTTATCCAACATTTACGAAAAAATTTAATACATGGTACCTTATTGAGCAAAATCATTGCCAAAATTATTGGTTTTTGCATATACAATGAAAGTTTGGACGTTTTGCTTTAAAAGTGTTGACCTACAAACTAAGAAAATCGGGGCTATTGACCGAGTTTTAAGTAAAATTCAAAAATCGTCCGGAATACCCGATTTTTGGAGGAAATTCTGAAAAAAATCTGGAAAATAGTTTACCCTATAAGCTTGAGCAACCATGAAAATCGAAATAGAAAATTTTTTTGGGACACCCTAATGTACATACATATATAAAAAATGTCAATAAATTTTTTTTGACTAAAATTTCTTTCGACGATGACCACCTGGCATAGTGATGGCAACACAAAAAAAAATAACACGGTTCTGACAACGGATTCTGGTAGAGGGGATAACAACATATACGTGTATGGGCGTTTTGAAAGTTTACTTCTGAGTTTTTTTTAAGGGGGGTTGAAATTTTCACCCTTTTGCATATTCTTATGATGAGCGGGCTTAGGAAACCATGTTATCCTTACATTTTAGGTATAGGATGTGTTCAGCAATTTTATGTAAAAATTTACGAGAAACATTTTTGTGGAATACTTTAACCGTCTCTCTACCGCCTCAATACATGGGTCTTTTTTGTCCTTTTTGTGTTGTAAAAAAGGGTTAAAAAAGGGTAAAAAAACACCCCTAAAACAGGGCTGTAACGGGTTAAAATGTACTAAAAAAAATTTCTTCATAAAATACATACTACTAAAAGCTTCTGAACACACCAAAGCTCAAACCACAATTTGAATGCCAAAAACAAGTCAAAATGGAAAATCCATTTAAGGGTTAATTTCGTACTTGTTCCGAGTTGGAGCTAAAATGTCTCACAAAACTGAATTTTAATGGGTTGGTGTGTATTGAAAAAATACTCTGCGTACAATTTCACTACAGGTCACCGAACAAAAGAAAGCTATAGATATTATATCTATAAATAAAAGATCAGTATAAATTTGGTTTTATTTTATTACATTTTTCTTTTAGCTCTTGGTAATTCTATTACGTTCATCGAACTCTGTTGCCAACTGATGCTCAAAATAATCAATATTAGAATTCAAAAAATTAAGGTTTAATTTTGTTCCACAGTGTAATTAACCATAAAAGAGGTCCCCTAAAACCGTGCGGAATTGCGGTAAAAGTTTAGGTCCCAATGAGCGTTTTCACACTAGCCGACACGATACCGGCACGACACCGACAACGACATTAGTGGGAGCGCAAACTCATACAATTATATGGGCAAGCTTTCACACTTGCCGACACGACGGTTTTATGTCGTTGCCGGCGACGACATGTCGGCGAGAAGCAAACACTCCACTCGTGTCGTCGACGACATTTTACTATTTTTATGAACAGTGCAGTGTTTTGTTATTGTGCGACATTTTTTAAGTGTACTTTTTTTTAAATAATAAATAAAATAAAATAGCAAATAAATAAATAAAAAAAATATTTCTTCGATCGACAAACAACAACTGCATGTCGGTATCGTGTCGTGTCGTGTAATGTGTAAGTACTTTGCAAAAATCGTGCCGGTGTCGGTGCCGTGCTGGTGTCGTGTCGGTGTCGTTGTCGGTTAATGTGAAAACGTCCATTCAGTGAGTCTAAAAAATAGCGATCGCCACACAGTTTACGGAAGCTCTCCTCTATTTCTTCATGGGAAACATAACTTTCCTTTCTTTAGATAAAATCCGGTCAAAAATCAATACTTCAAGCTAGAAAAAACTCTGCATTTATATTTCGTCGGACGGTAACAAAGTGACCAACACTGGTCCCTGCCACCAAAGACTCCAGCTACACCTTTCGCACCAATATTTTCAAATTAACATCGACTGTTACGGATGCCAACCACACTGGGTGTGACATACATACGTCCATAATATTACCAACAGTTTTGTTTTTTTGGTCAACATCAACGGCAACGATGCTTGCGATAACTTTGATGGTTGGGGATGTCCATTTTATGGAACTGTTGATGATGACGATAATTATTAATATGTAGTTTCATAACTGCAGCAATCGACACAACATCGGTGTCACACACATAGAAAAACCATTAGGCGAAACTTTATGCAATGACCCGATGCAGTGCATCAGGCTCAGCCATTATTTGATATGCGGTTATCAATGAAGAGCGAAATGATTGCGGGATGGAAGAGTAAGGGTCTGATTCCGTAAACTCACCATCACATTCGCGGAAGATTTGACATCATCTCCTGACCAGATGAAGAGCCCAATGAATAATTTTTATTGAAATATTTGTTGTTTATATGTAGTTCGACGCCAACATCGATGAAAATGTTACCACAAGCTCTCGTACATATTTTGTTTAGCATGTGATGTCTAAAATGACAAGTGACGTGAAAGCGACTTGTGTGATAAGGCTGAACGAGAATATGAGATACGAGAAAAATAACCACTGCTGACGATTTGGTTGTTGATATGTAAGTACTTTGACACCCGGTACTTGACGCGATATCACAGTCAATCAAATCTATTGATTTAAACGGTTATATTTCCCGCTGGAACTGGTGTTTTTTCCTATTTTGTTCCATATAACTTCACTGCACACCTTTTTGCCATGAGACCTGTCGTTTCAAATGTCAAAACAACTTTTGTTTATGCCATTTTTTGAACTCAATTGATTCCGTATTTAAACTCACTCGACACAAAAATGTCTGTTCATATTCAAATAGGGATTATCGAAATGTTAGTCTTTGCGCTAGTGTTCTCTTTACGAGGGCGGCTCAATTAGTCCGTGACTTTTCGAACTTCCCTCGTAGTTATATGAAATGCAACACTGCTTCCATCAAGTACCACCTATTAATAGACTACTGTCAAAATTTGAGCTAGTGCCGTCATTTACTTTGCGTTTAACAAATGTTCAAAACATACAACCTCGTGCATTTTTTAAAAATGGAAAAAAATTAATTTCGAAATGCAAACATTATTTTTTGCGAAAAAAAACCCTCAATCAAACCAAGGAAAAGCTCGATAAATACTATGTGGACTCTGCACCATCGATTTCAATGGTAAGACCCCTTTCACACTCGGCAAGTTACTTGCGCAAGTCAGTTTTTCAACTTTCCGAGTACAAGCAAGTCTGTACTCAAAATTTATTCCCCTATCCCGACCTTACCTCTGTCATCAACAAACCAAGACTTGGGCAAGAGACTTGCGCAAGTAACTTGCCGAGTGTGAAAGGGGTCTAATAAAAGTGGTTTACTGACTTTCGTTGTGGTCGCACAAGTACAAATGACTCTGAACGTTCTGGATGGCCAATTGAGGTAAATACACCCGGAAATGTCGAAAAAATTCACGATGAGGTGTTGGCCGATCGAAGAGTAAAAGTGCGTGAGATTGCTGATGTCATAGGCATTTCATATGGCAGCGTAGTTTCGATTTTAAATGATGAGTGGGGTTTAAGAAAGCTGTCTGCAAGATGGGTGCCGCGTTTGCGCTCAATAGACCATAAACGCACGGGTGCATATGTGTGTAGTGTCAATGGTAAAATTCCATGAATTGGGCTACGAATTTGTACCTCATCCGCCATATTCTCCGAATTTAGCCCCCAGTGACTATTTCCTATTTCCAAACCTAAAGACATGTCTCGGTGGAAAGAGATTTAGCTCCAACGATGAAATTATTGATCAAACAATGCCTATTTTATGGACCTTAAAAATCCTATATTTTCCTAGGGGTACAAAAATTGGAGAAACGTCGGACTAAGTGTATTGAGCTAAAACGAGATTATGAAATTTTTTTTTGCAAGAAAAAACTGTTTCATTCAAAAAGTCACGGACTTATTGATCCGCCCTCGTACATAACATCATGAGGCACACAGAATGCTGATTCTCTCTAATATCTATTTACTTACTTGTTGAGGTGGCCACAAATAACCCAGGGGGTCTAGGGCCTTACAAAATGAGGATAACATGTTTCTCCAAACGGTTACATCCTCAGCTTTTCTCCTCCAGTTGGTTACCTCAAGCTTTCGCAGACAATATTCCACATAGTCTTTCCAGCGAAGTCTTGGTCGTCCTAATTTTGAATGTCTTCGAGTACCTCTTCTAATACCTGTCGCACTGGTTTTGTTCAATATTTTGATTCCCATAACTACGTCGATATCTTGATACAGATTATACAGCTCGTGGTTTATCCGTCGTCGATATAGTCGTTTCCTATTATAGAACCATATATTCTTCGAAGCATTTTTCACTCGAAGACTTCCAGTGATGTTTCATCAGCAAGCGATATCGCCTAGGACTCTGCGCCATAAAGTAGGACTGGTTGTATGGGAGTCTGCACCGGAATTCTGTAACTCTTTAACGACTAAAATCGGGCGTTAAATTTTCAGAATCCAAAAATGTCAAAAGAGAAAATCGAATATCGAATCGAATTTTGCCAATTTAACTACCGATTTTTAGTGTTAAAAAGTTATAGAATTCCGGTGATGATATAGTTGGATCTTCGTTTCTCGAGAGAGGATCGTATCTATCGTAGCCCGAAATAACACCTGTTGACAATCACAATTCTCCGTTTGAGTTCCAGGCTGACATTATTGCTTGTGTTCATGGAAGATCCGAGGTAAATAAATTCGTCCAATACCTGGAAATTACAACGGTTATCAACGTTTACCCTTTCATCCAATCGGGTGGAAGTTCCGTGTGTTGCAACCATTAATTTTGTGTTGATCTCGTTTACTGCCAAACCAATTTTTGCAGATTCCTTCTCAATTCTCGAAAATGCTGCAGTAACTGCTCGCCGATTTCGCACAATGATGACTAAATCATTAGCATACGCGAGCAGCATGTGACTTTTGCTGCTGATACACTAAAGAATAAAGCTTCATCAAATTTATGAATTCCTTCACCAATTTGATGAAACATTTTCACATTTTTCAACCTACGACACATTTCATTGAATTGACGAAGAACATTTCTTCAATGTTTCATCAATAGTTTACGTTGATTCAACGACAATGCTACATCAATAGCAATGTTATAACAATTTGATGTATGTTTATCATCAAGTTGAAGAAAATTTTTCACCATTTTGATGTAAATTGTTCATAAATTTGCTATACATATATCGGCAATTAGATATAATGCTGCCATCAATTTGATGTAAGCTTATCATCAATTTGGTGAAAATTGGTCATGATTTTGATGTAAATTGTTTGTGAATGAGCAGCCATATTTTCATCGTAAAAAATCCACAAGAACAGGGTATAAGATAATAGGGTATGGATAATATTTTCTGACCATTTTTCAATACTACGTCCTACGTCCATATTTTAAATTGATCCCAATAATTATTTCTCAATTCAATGAAGCTGGAAATGGTGAAAAAACTTACAATATACAAATGGAAGAACTTTGTCATTACATTTCTTATCAATTCGATGAAAAACAATTGGTGAAAATTTTTTATCAATTTGATGAAAAGATTTTTTTTCAGTGTAGATTTATTCGTGGTGAATGCAGCTTTTCTCACGATGATCTCAATTAAAATATTGAAGAGATCGAATGAGAGGGTGTCGCCCTACCTGAGGCCTCGCCTACTCCTTTGTGAGATATTTACCAGTCTTTACTGAGAATTTCATGTCGGTCAGTGTCATTCTTCAAAGCAGAGTCAGCTTAGCAGGAATACCAAGCTCCAATGTAACTTGGTTCAGTTTTCCCCGTATCGGGATATCGAAGGCAGTCTTATAATCCATAAAGAGGTGGTAGGTGTCGATTTGATTTTCGTGGGGTTTTTCCAGGATTTGTCGTAATGTGAACATCTGGTCGATATGTCTTTCCAGGGCTAAAGCCAAACTGATAAGGTCTGATCAGCTCTTTAACAAACGGCTTTAGTCTTTCGCACATTTCGCTCGAGAGGACCTCGTATGCGATGGATATAATTTAAATTTATTCCACGATAGTTGGTACACATACTTGGGTCGTCCTTTTTGAAAACAATACACAGTATACTAAAATTCCCATCGTCGTGCAACACAGTCGTCTAGCCAGATTCGTCGGGCAACGCAGTCGTCTAGCCAGATTTTGCATATCTGCTGATACATGCACCTTTCCAACTCATAGCCGCCAGCCTTCAAAGCTCAGACGGTATTCCATCAGCACCAGCGGCTTTGTTGTTCTTAAACCGCAGTTCTAACTTCACTTTGGCTAGGAGGGGCGCAGTCCACGCCATTGTCCTGTATGCGATCAACACCCTCATCTATATTGCAGTCTCCTGGGACAAGTTAAACAGGGATTTGATCTCTCCGTATTCCCAACATACTCTACACATGTGACAAGATTGCCGGCCAAAAAAAAGGTGGGGGGGGGGGATCGTGATTCTGGCTTTGTAGTTTTCGATAGAACTTAGGAGCCTCATTCTTCCTTCTGGAAGATTCAATTTGCTCACTCTGTCGATTTCTCCACAGACGTTTTTTCTTCTTAAATAACACTGTGAACGCTTATAGACATTATATCTACAGTTTTCTTTGGTTCGGTGACTTATAGTAAAATTTTACGTAGAATATTTTTTCAATACACACCAACCCCCTTAAATGCAGGTTTGTGGGACATTTTTGCACGTACTAGGAATAACTACGAAATTAACCCTTAAAAGGATTTTCAGTTTTGACTTATGGTTGGCACTCAACTGGAGTTTTGAGCTTTGGTATGTTAAGAAACTTATAGTGGAATTTTATGCGGAATATTTTTGTAGCACATTTTAACCCGTTACGCCCTTGTTTTAGGGATGTTTTTTTACCCTTTTCCACAAAAAAGACCCATATATTGCGGCTGTAGAGGGTTATTAAAGTATTCCACAAAAAAGTTTCTCGTAAATCTTTACATAAAATTGCTGAACACATGCTATACCTAAAATGTAAGGATAACATGCTTTCCTATGCTGATTCATCATAAGAATGTCCAAATGCGGGAAATTTCAACCCACCACCCCCAGCTCTAAAAAGAATTCTGACGTAAATTTTCGTATATTCTACCAGAATCCATTGTCAGAACCTTGTTATTTTCGAAAAGGTTCAATTTTGTTATTTTTTGGAAATTGCACTTCTAACTTCGCTTTGGCTAGGAGAAGGCAGTCCTGAACTTGCTCAACACAAGTCTACTGGGACAAGTAAAGAAGAGAAGTGATCTTTCAATATTCCAGCATACTCTGTATATCTGTGACAAGATTCTGACTTTGTGGTTTTTAGTAGAATTTACGAACCTCATTCTTCCTACTGGATAATTAAATTTGTTCACTCTCGCCCTTTCTCCACAACAGTTTTATTTCTTCCTAAACAAACGGGTTTCCTCTCTCCTCTTCTCTTTTTATCGCTATGACGCTGCTTGCGTTACAACTGATTGAAGCATTGCCATGCGAGCAGTGTTCTTTTCATCACTTGCCGTGCGACAATTTCCACTTCTTTTTTGTAACCGAGTACGGTCTCTGCATCAGTTTCCATAGAGTGGGAAATTTGCTACCACTGCGCTTCAGGATCATGAGACGGAGGTGAATCCTGTGCCAGTGGCTGAGTGATTTTCCCTACATAGACCGTGGCTTTATCTGTCAACTGCAGCTTTCCAATGTCCAGCTTTGTATATGTCTGGTTTCGTACGACTTTCGCTCTGTGTACTGCAGCCAGGTAGTGATGCGAATCGATATTGGCTCCTCGAATCACGCGTACGTCCAATTCCATTAATTACCAGGTGATCAATCTGGTACTTCGTCTGTTGATCCGGGGATATCCAAGTAGCCCAAGTAGCCAACCATGGTTTTTCGGCGCGACTAAATCTAATTAATAGTCTCCTTCCGTTATCGGAAGTGAAGGCGTATAGACTGAATTTACCGAAGACATTTTCCCTACATTTAGATTGGAAAAATGTCACTCTTTGTACAAAAAATGGAATGTTTTAAAGTGATTTTCTCACTGAGTGTAAAGCAAAAAATCCATTATTTCCCAACCAACGCACCACTGCCTACACGCTGAAAAATTTTTCTTTTTTATTGTTTGGATGTAAATATAACATGTTTATAGCTTGTCACAAATATAGTATACTTGTGGCCAAACACATTGTGTTTGCTATTCCATATATCGTGTTTGGGACACAATGATTAATAGGTTATAATATACGTATTTGTGGCCCAAATGTGGATTTGTTTGTTTGAAAACTGCCTAAACAAAAACGTAGCCTACAATAAAGAAACAAAAAGCAGCAGATCTGCAATTCAGGAAAATAATGCTTCCAAACATGTGCATGGTTCCTGCAATATGTTGCTGGGCCGTTATTTTTCGAAAACGAATTGTGAAGCATAAATCTTACTTGTTTTTAATGATTCATACTTCAGTAGAGTTGTTGCAATTCAAGCCTTAATGGAGGAGGAGATTGGAGGAAAAGCAATGGGAATATAAATTGAGAACAACCAACAACCACGACGACATTGCCAGCAAAACACGAACACAATCAAACACGGCAATAAAACAACACCCAATAAAAATAAATGATTGTTGCACTCTACATGTGTTGTTGGTGGTGGTCAATTAGAATTGGAATTGCATAAAATTGAAGTAGTAGTACTTGGAGTTCATACGCAGACACTGTAACGGACACAGACACATCGACATCCATTAAATATTGGCACAAACCCCGATATATATTCCAACATGTGGACTATCTAACTGACTACACCTTACACCTCTCAATGCTGTTACACATTTCCCCACTACCATAGTGGATATTTTTGTGAAAGAGTTGTTGCCTTTTTTTTTTGTTCAACTCCATTTGTAAGGGAAACATGTTTTTCCTCCTATAAAACCATTTGGAAATTTGCAATGTCAGCTGCTGCACATGACTGGAGAGTTTCGGCCGTAGCACAAACATTCCCTTTAAATGGTCAAAAACAATAAAATCAGTTATCACATTCAACCGACCAGAAAGAAAGGGAATATGTACCAACATTCTGTATCCACCATTCACGTATGGGTGTGTTGGATTCAGTTGTCCGGTTGCAATTGCACTTTACTACACAGCCGGGAAGAGACGGAATGCTAAAAACCCTCTCCAACCAAATGCATAAAGAATGAAGTTGTTAGTTGGAAGAGAAAAAGGAAAAAGTGGAAATCTAAAAGGTCGACAAATAGAATTTACACAAAAAGTCTATCTGATAATGGATAGGCACATTTTGAGAGAATAATGAATTGGCGAAAAATGAAAAACGAAAAAGGACAGCAATTTGTTATGTCAGTCAGTCAGTTGCTGCTCCTGTTTCATGTTTAGCAGCAAAAACAATTGTGTCTAATAGAGTTTAAAACTCTTGCGATGTATATCAAAATTGCTGTCACAATGTGTGTGTTTTGATGTGAAAGATGGATATTAAAGGGAATTGACTTTGTGAATCTGAAACATAAGGACTGCGTACGAAATAAATGGTGCATACTTTTAGGCTTAAAACTTTTTTCTTTGTATCCAATACATTTAAATGTCATTGACATTTGTCAGCGCCATCAAAAACCACGTGCTTAATATAACGTCAATCATTGCTTTAGTTTTTTTTTAATGGAGAGCCAACAAAAAGTGCGCGAAAGGATTATTAAAATTTTCAACGAATATCAAAGACGTTCATATAAAACAATTGCTACACTGAAAGAAAAAGCTTAATCGAATTTATGAATTCCTTCATCAATTTGATGAAACATTTCCTAATTTTCCAACCTATGCCACATTTTATTGAATTGATGAAGTACATTTGATAAGTCTTTCATCCATATTTTATCAATCGTTAACGTTGATTTAACGACAATATTACATCAAGTTGATGATGTGCGTGAAGATAGATTCCGAATCTAACTAGCTAAGACACAAACCACATTAGGTAACAGACCTCTGTTATTGAGTTAACAAACCAATGTTAAAGTATATAATGGTAGGTTTACGTACAATTTCACGATTTTTACGCATTTTATCCGATATATTTACAGAAAAACATTACATGTAATAAGATTATTCATAAAAGTTTACGAAAACATCAATTTAAGACATAAAATGGTAACAAGTGCGGAAAATTAGTGACTTAATTACAAACATTTTTTCGCAACATTTAGGCCCACTGTGTCCAAACGAGACAAACTGCCACAACGTCACATATTCTGATTGAAAGAGGGAACAATGTACTTTCATTTTATCTATTACATACCATCCAGTCTAATTTCAGATTAGGATTTTTTGAGATGTAGTGTTAAATTAATGTTTAAAGGATTTTTGCCCACTGTACTCGAACGGGAAAAACTGCCGCAACCCCTTAGAAAGACTTCAGTATTTTCTATGGAAAAAAAATATTTCATACAATTCAGACGAATTTCAGAATCAAATATTTTGCATTTGCAATTTCAGTTTCTTTTTGGGAGTTTTGCCCACTGTGTCGAAACGGGACAAACTGCTGGATTATCCAAAAAACTAGTCCATACAATTCGGAAGAATTTCAGAATTAAGTTATTTGAAGTTTTGAATTTTTAACTTTTTGCATTTAACTTAATTATGCATTTGTCACAAACGTAGGCACTATTAATATCCCCACGTTTGTGAAAAATTAAATATTATTTTTAAATCATTCTCTATGTCTTTACAAACGTAGGCACGATTCATCAATGTCCCCACGTTTGTGGGAAATTATTTTTCATTTTTATAAATTATATTTTTAAAAGGACAATAATTATTTCGAAACCTGGATCCTTTCTAACGGTATATGTTGGGTTGCGGCAGTTTGATCTGTTTGGACACAATGGGCAAAACTCCAAAAAATAATTTGAAACTAAAACTTCAAAAAATGAGATTCTGAAATTAGTCTGAATTATATGGAATACTGTTTTCAATACTACGTGTTGATATTTGTGGGGTTGTGGCAGTATGTCCCGTTTGGGCACAGTGGGCAAAAATCCGTAAATAATTAATTTAACACAAAAAATTTCAGAAAAAATG
Source organism: Phaonia tiefii (assembly GCA_963931995.1). Lineage (NCBI taxonomy): Eukaryota > Metazoa > Arthropoda > Insecta > Diptera > Muscidae > Phaonia > Phaonia tiefii. The sequence goes on along the minus strand of OZ008369.1, from coordinate 19,981,465 downwards.
ATTTTGAAATTAGGGTGGATGTTTTGGAATATCTCATACGACAGGCCATGCTCGAACCTTTCCAATGGTATAAGTGGGGTTGCGGCAGTATGTTCCGCTTGGACACAGTGGGCAAAATGAGCAGCCATAATCATAAATGACAAATGTGAAATAACGTAATTCAGAAATTCGTCTGAATTGTATGGGAAACGTTTTCCAATAGTAAATGCCGGAACCTTTCCAACGGTACATGTGGGGTTGCAGCAGTATGTCCCGTTTGGAGACAGTGAGCAAATTTCGAGAAAAGAATCTGAAATTAAAATTTCAAAATACTTGATTCTGAAATTAGTCTGAATTTTATGAAATAGTTTTTCATGTAGCACAGACTGAATCCTTTCTAACGGTATATGTGGGGTTATGGCCGTATGTCCCGTTTCGACACAGTGGGTAAAATTCCAAAAAAGAAGCTGAAATTAGAAATGCAAAATATTTGATTCTGAAATTCGTCTGAAATATTTTTTTCCATAGTAAATATTGAACCCTTTCTAAGGGTATAGTATGTGGAGTTGCGGCAGTTTTTTCCGTTCGAATACAGTGCACAAAAATCCCTTAAACATTAATTTAACACTACATCTCAAAAAATCCTAATCTCAAATTAGACTGGAATAGATAAAATGAAAGTACATTGTTCCCTCTTTCAATCGGTTTATGTGAGGTTGTGGCAGTTTGTCTCGTTTGGACACAGTGGGCCTAAATGTTGCGAAAAAATGTTTGTAATTAAGTCACCAATTTTCCGCACTTGTTACCATTTTATGTCTTAAATTGATGTTTTCGTAAACTTTTATGAATACTCTTATAATATGTAATGTTTTTCTGTAAATATATTGGATAAAATGTGTACAAATCGTGAAATTGTACGTAAACCTACCATTATATTCTTTAACATTGGTCTGTTAACTCAATAACAGAGGTCTGTTACCTACTGTGGTTAGTGTCTTAGCTAGTTAGATTCGGAATCTATCTTCACGCACATCAAGTTGGTCTAAGTTTTCCATCAGTTTGATGTAAGTTTGTCATCAAGTTGCAGTACATTTTTCACCATCTTGACGTAAATTGTATATAAATTTTTCCTCAATTAGATATTAGGTTGCCATTAATTTGACGTAAATTGGTCATAATTTTGATGTAAATTGATTACTAATCAGTCACAAACTCTTTGGCCTATTTTTTTATCGTAATAACCCCACAAAACAGGGTATATGTAAGTCCACATTAATAATGCTCACAGCGTGGATAATGTTTTCTGCCCATTGCACTATTTTCTATTATGCATTTAATTTCAATTTTCTACTACTGTTTTTCTTTTTCTTTTTTTTCAATACTACGTCCATATTTTGAAACGATCACACTAATTATTTCCAAATTCCAGTGATGAAGATTGATGTAAAAAAGATCATTAATGCAATGAAGCTGAAAAGGTTGAAGAAACGCACAATCTTTAAACTTAAGAACTTTTCCATTGAATTGATTAAATTTGTCATCAACTCAATGAAGAACTGTTGATGAAAATTTTTCATCGATTTGATGTAATGATTTTCGTTTAGTGTAGGATGGTAGGAGTGTTCTGTAATACAGTTTCTAGAGTTATAAAAAAATTTAAGGAACTCCTGACGATCGATAGAAAATCTAGGTGTGACAGAAAAAATGGCTTTTCACAGGTCGGGAAGGCAAAAAACATGATCTCTTATAGCCTTAAAAAAGGAAATTACAACTTTAAACATAACGAGGATCTAAGACAACTAAATTTGAAAATATTAGACATTCGTAAGCAAAATCCAAAAGTATCAGGAAGTGCTCCGAGTCTTTGGTAAGAAAACTGAAAAAAGAGGCAGGTCTCAAAACTTGCAAAGTTCAAAAAAAGCCGGATAGAAATTGTAAAAAAATTCGGAAGCAATACTGCGAGTTAAAAATTAACAAAGAAATTTCATTCCAAATTATGGATGCTGTGTAATGAATGAAGAAACCTACATGCTGTCCGACTTTTTAAAGCGACCTGGCCAGGAGTTTTAAATATCAAATACTAGAGGAAATGTTGCAGAAGAGTACAGACTTGAAAAAAAAATACAAAGTTCCCGAAGAAATTATTGGTGTGGCAAACCATTTGCCCTTAGGGACAGAAGAGCAGGACATTCGTTACAAGTGGCACGATAAATACTGAAATGTATGTCAGGGAATGTCTACAAAAACGACTTCTTTCATTTTGAAGAAAGCACGAAGATTCTATGTTCTTTTGGCCCGATCTCGCGCCTTGACCATTACAGCAAACGAGCTATTGAGACTGGTACACGCTAAAAAATAACGGACCCAGCAAGTTATTGCACGAACCATGTACATGTTTGCAAGCATTGTTTTCGTAAATTGTATATCTGCTTCTTTTTGTTTCTTTACTGTCTGTCACGTTTTTGTTTTCAGCAGTTTTCAGCAAACAAAACCACATTTGGGTCACAAATACAAATATTATAACCTATTGATCATTGTGTCCCAAAAATTTTATATTGAATAGCAAACACATTGTGTTTGGACACAAATTTACACAAATTTTAAAACTCACTGGAAACTTCAATTGCTACAGGTGTTTTTTTCGATGGAGTTAATCGTTTTGGCAACTGACACATCCTTATATTGCTCCCCACTGTAGAAAATTCTCGACAATCGTCAAGTGTAGAGAACTAGCAAAGTTGCCAAAACTTTTTCCCCACAATTCAAGATTTGAAAACCCCAAGACTGAGTGATGGCTAGATGTTGACAACTACATATTTGGATTTGTAACCACATAACCATCATCATCGTCCTCTAACATTTATTTGCCTGAGCATATTTAGTTAAGGTATTTTCTCGCAGCTCCCTACAATCCTTATGCTCATTGCCTTTAAAACAAATATAGTAGTTACTCACGGCTGACAGACAAAATGTCACTTTATTTTCCTTAATTATTTTTTCTTATTATTATTCCTCTTGTAACTGCAAGTGGAACTACACATTGATGTGATGGTGTGTGTTAATTAAAAGTGTAAATTTAATTTTATACACGAACAAGCGTCTAACCTAGCAAACAGTTATATCAACTCATTCCACAGTCGCCACATGTAGAATGTAACATGTCAAGAAGAACACCGGAGGTGCTACCATTCATTGGGGTGATAAGATTCAATCTGCCACAGCAGGAATCCATTTAAGTCTTTAGATTTAGAAATTCCATATAAAATTTTGAAAATTTCGTCTGACATTCAGAGGCCTTAAAAGAGAATTTAAAATACAATCTGGAGTAACGAAATATTTTGGGAATCATCATAAAACAAGCCAAGGTACATTTTGACGGGTGGACAAAAGGATTTTTTTTGTGATTCGGTCTAATGTACACACGCTGCAAAGTCTGTCGTTTTTTGTTGTTTGGATGCAAATATAACGCATTTGTATCTTCCTGCAAATATTGTATACTTGAGCCCAAACACATTGCGTTTGCTATTCAAAACAATATGTTTGGGACACAATGATTAATGGTTATAATATATGGCTTTGTGGTCCCAATTTGGCTTTGTTTGTTGATAACTGCTGAAAACAAAACCGTGCCAGACAATAAAGAAATAAAAAGCAGCAGATCTCCAATTCACGAAAACAGTGTGACAATGTTGATTTTTTCCTATACTGTTTGTCACGTTTTTGTTTTCAGCAGTATTCAACAAACAAACCCACATTTGGATCACAAATACATATTTTATAACCTATTAATCGTTGTGTCCCAAACATATAATACTGAATAGCTAATACAGCGTGGTTGGACACAAGTATAATATATTTCCGACAAAATACAAACAGACCTTACAACACAAACAAATCTACAAACCTTAGAACTCAAACAATATACCTTCTGGGATATAGAGGGTGCATTCAATAATCTGAGTTCAGCGGCTATAGAAGAATCACTTGAAGATCTAGGCGTATAAACATTCTTCACGTGTTGGATAGTGACAATGCTACACGCTGAAAAATATCGATCTTTCTAACATATTCTGCAGGAACCATATATATATGTTTGAAAATCACTTCAAACATTCATATGTTTGCAAGTGCCAAACTAACTTGTATTTAAATGTAAACAGTATCATGTTTACTGGCAAACATGTATACTTCTACGTGGAAACATACGCTTTTCATCCCAAACATACATATACTTCCGTGGAAGCATTCGCCTGTTTCCCCCAAACTTACATATACTTACGTGGAAACATATGCGTATTTCCTCCCAAAACTAATAATATTTAGAAACGAATATATGTATTATTTATTATAATTAATTTTATCAATATAAAGCCACATTTGTAAATAATTAATACAAACAATTAAAGGATTTAAAAGACCCCAGTTTACGTTTACTTGCATTGAATCTGCTGCTCTTTTGCATCTCCTTTCTTTGTTATCTCTCACGTTTTTGTTTTCAGAAGGTTTCAATTATGCGTTGGTTATCACTATGCGTTGATACACAAACAAGATATTTATATACAAATCAAGTTCATGCAGGCCAAGCGTGGATTCTTTACTTGTGTCTTTGTATTACACTTATTTCAGAAATGGTCCGCCGTTCCGATTTTCTCGGTAAAGGCTCAGACAGACAAAGGGCTTCACGTTGTTGCCCCTTCCAGTTTGTTTCCACAAAATCGCTTCTCACTTTGGTACCACACAGACATATATTTACAAAACACATACACAAAAAGCAAAGCAACACCACAAACCATTTAACCGCCCAAGCCTTCGTTAATTAGTTTTTCACTGATCAAGCGCTTTTGATGTCCTCTGTTCGATGAACCATTGATGACTGAATACATGAAACTAAAACGCGATATATCTGCCAAAATAAGAAACACTGACTTCATCTGCAATTTGCACGCACATTCAAGAATATTTGCGATACACTGACTGAGAGAATAATGCAGCAATACAGATACACAATTACAAGATAGACTCTCTCGTTGTTCCTCTTTTATTCTATTGTTCTCGAGACCATAAGCAGTGCAACAAACACAACTGTATTTGCATCACAAACACAGAAATACTTGAGTCGCAAACACATATATTATAACATATTAATCATTGTGTCTCAAACATGTAATATCGAATAGCAAACACAATGTGTTTGGACACAAATATATTATGGTTGCGACAAGCTCTGAACACACTTTATATTGGCATCCAAACAACAACAAAAATACAGATTTTTCAGCGTGTACGGAGCAGAATGATCAACGACTGAAACGACACGCTGACAAATCTGTAATTTTTTGTTGCTTGAATGCAAATATAACGTGTGTTTGGAGCCATATTCACAAACACAGCCATATTGGGTCGCAAACACATATATTATAACATATTAATCATTGTGTCTCAAACATGTAATATTGAATAGCAAACACAATGTGTTTGGACACAAATATATTATATATGCGACAAGCTCCGAACACACTTTATATTTGCATACAAACAACAACAAAATGTAGATTTTTCAGCGTGCACGGAGCAGAATTATCAATGACTGAAACGACACGCTGAAAAATCTGTAATTTTTTGTTGTTTGAATGCAAATATAACGTGTGTTTGGAGCTCGTCGCAAATATAATATACTTGTGTACAACCACATTGTGATTGCTATTCAATATTACATGTTTGAGACACAATGATTAATAATGTTGTCTGGTTTGGTCCTATCCGTGTTGATCCAAGATACCAAAGATGAATCCTCCTCGGCTAAGTGGAATAGAGTCAAATATCAACCACGCCAAGTACTTGGGCGTGATTGTAGACTCTAAACTATCGTAGAAGCGTAACACAGAGCACCGCCCACAGAAAGCAACCAATGAGTACTAAGCTAGTCTGAATATGTTCGGCAGCCGATGGGGTCTCCGACCGAATATGGTGCTATGGATGTATACTAGTACAAGTATAATCAGACCTATACTCTCCTACGGAGGAATGGTATGGTGGCCCGTCGCGGGCAAGACGTCCACCATGAAACTGTTGTATAGAGTGCAAAGATCAGCTTGCATCGGCATAACAGGGGCAATGAGGACGTGACCAACTGATGCAGTGCTTCACATTGCAGTGCTTCATATTGTACCAATTGACCCTCACACAACAGCTAGTGCGGCCTGGAGCGCCACCCGAGTAAGTGGTCTTGGAATCTGGAACAACTACGTAGATGGACATGCGAGATTACTACAGATAATCCCAAGAGAACTCAATATAACCACCGATTACTGCACGCTCTCATTGACGTTTGATAACCTATACTATATCAGGTTTCCCAGGAGAATAGAGTGGGATAAGGGGGAACCACTGACAGGTTTTGACGCCAAAGTATTTACAGACGTATCCAAAATAGAATGTGGAACCGGCTCGGGTGTCTTCTTCGAAGAGGCAAGGCTCAATTTAACATTCAAACTCCCAGACAAGAGCAGCGTTTTCCAAGCGGAGGTACTGGCCATCAAGGAAGCTTGCGCCGAACTTATACTACAACGGAGAACAGAGAGCATTTGAATATTTCTAGATAGCCAAGCGGCTCTCCTATCACTTAAATCTAACAACACTGCATCTAAACTCATTCGTGAATGTAGGGAAAAACTTGTCGAGCTGGCCAACGTGGTTCTTACTTGGATACCAGGCCACAAGGCCCTCCTAGGGAACGTAAGGGCAGACCAACTAGCCAGGGCAGGATCCTCTTCCACCGAACTCTATATCAAAAGAGGTATTTTCCTGCATTACATTGAACGAGCAAAGACCAGATGGCATAGGACGGAAACATGCCGCATATCCAGAAACATATGGCCAGAATATAACATTCACCGGGCTAACTCCCTGATTAGCCATAATTATTTTATTATTTTTCAAAATTTGAAAGTCTCAGAACATTTACAAATGTTTTAGTTTTACATGCAAGATTAGAATGTAGAATTAAATCAATTATGTTCTCTTTCGGTGGTGCAGTGGTTAGTGTGCGCGTACATGAGATCCTGGATTCGCATAGTAACGGCGACACTATCGAGTACTTAGCTGTGAAAAAGCTTCTCAAAATACCGTTCGGAACCGGTGTAAAACTGTAGGACCCGATCAGTGAGTATAAAACTAGAAAACACACAGCTCACTGGTTGTGAGAAGCTCTCCTCGATTCCTTCATGGGATGTGATGGGAAACAATTTAGTTTTTATGTTTACCTTTTCCTGTTATTCCAAAATCGGGTCGCCTTTGCTTAAGGTGGTAGATAAATAAAGATCCAACACTTGTGTGACAAGCAGTTCTCCACTTCCGAGATACATATACATATCCATGCATTCCGTTGCAGTGGATGTGTGCATGTGTGTGTGTGGTAGTAGTAATTTAGACGGCGTTTTAAGTTTCAGCCACACGGTGTCCCCTGCCTCATGCTGTGGTCCAGAGCAAGCCGCATAAAGTGTTGACATTGCAAAACACATCACAGGTTGCTATATGTGATGTTGCTTGTCCTGCACCCGGTACTAGAGAAATAAGAGGAATGATGCTGGTTGCTCCAGTTACACAACATTTACCAACTGGCGAGCGACCATCGTGTCCTTACACTCAAAATAAAACGTGCATATTATTAATGAAAAAGTACATCCTCATAATGAACTTTTTCATGAAAAAGCAACCAAAGCCTAAATTCATTAAAATTATTAATAATGTTTCATAAAATATCACTTTTATGAAAATTATTCATTAAGAAACAAAAAAGAATTTTATGAAACTTTACTAAATCTTAATGGAAACATTCATATATTTAATAAAACTGTTCTTTGGTTGCCTTTTCATTAAATCGTACATAAACAGTAACGACAGTGTTCATAATTCTAATGAAATTTTTCATTGTTTTTGTTTTTCTTTTTCTGAAAAACTATGAACTGGTATTAATAGAATTAACTTTTTCTATAACTTGTTATTTTCAGAAAAAGTTTAGAAAAGTTCCTATTTAGGATCTAGGTGCAAAATGTGCCTGAAGATAAATTCGAATTTAACTAGCAAAGACACAAACCGCATTCGCTAGCAGAGCGCTGTTATTACGTTAACAGGTATCTGTTAAAGTACTAGACAAATATAATACAAAATTTAAAATAAGGGTGTTCCCGAGTTCGCTACGATCATAGTTAATAAGCGTGTTTTGTTTACACCGCTTGCTTACATATTCGCTTGTTTTGTATGAAGTACTTAGCGAAGACTTAGCGAGAACTTAGCTATGAGATTCATTTTCGCTAAGTTTAAAACAAAAACATTTTGACATCTTTTACCGTTTTTAACCAATTTTCATATTTTTGAATAAAATGACTTCTCGCTAAAAAACCGTTTTCTTTGCAACTTAGAAAGCGATAATCGCTTGCTTGTAACTAAAACACGACTAATATCAATTTAGAAAGCACGAGTGATGGGCTAACGCCTTGCATAAATTTAAATCTCGAGGTTTTCTTAATTTTGACACAGTGGGCGAAAATGTTAATACATGGGGCAATACTAAATTCCATGCACCGCTGTTCTGAAATTCCTCTGAAATATAAGGGTGGTAAATTAGGAAAGCACTAACAAGGAGCTTTAATCTGGTGTAAGTCTTGTCCATCCAGAGTCCTTGGTTTGGACACAGTGAAGTGTTCAAAAAAAGAGTAAAGTGCTTTAAAAAAAGGCCAAAAATAGTGTATTCTGAAATTCGTCTGAAACCTGGGAGTAATATAAACCAAAAGAACATGCTCCTACCTATTGCTAGATATTCATTTAGGTGGCGAAGAATCCTTAATTTGGGCTCAATGTACTTTCTAAAATGATTTACGTTGATCTAGAATATACTGTTCGCTGGTAAGCTGTTCAAGGTTTGTGCCACTAATACAGAAAGCTAGTAATGTTTTTTATCCGATTTTTTTATTAATTTAATTCGCTAAAAACCTTTTTTATTTCAATATACTTCCCTTTCTAGTACTTTAACAGATATCTGTTAACGTAATAACAGCGCTCTGCTAACGAATGTGGTTTGTGTCTTTGCTAGTTAAATTCGAATTTATCTTCACGCACATAGGTGCAAACTCTCATAAGCGGTTGTTCGTAATGATGCTATTGAAACAATCATTAAGCTATATGTAAGGAAAACTTTAACTATAATGAGAATTCTTTAGTACGTAAATGATCACAAAAATTGACATAACCACGAAACATCTGAAAAAACTGTTGTGTTTGTGTAAAGAAATTTATGAAAAAATTTTAACATTTATGAACTTTTTCCGTAGTACCTTTGGAGCCTTTTGGTGGTTGTCGGTGGTACAAGGTTACAGATTCCTAAAGTGTTTGTAAATAGCTTTCCAACTAGGTATATGAGAACAGGGAAGAATTACCTGTTTTCGCACAATGGACGAAATTTTTTTAGGGGGTCCAAAAGTAATTGAGGATAGTTTCTTACTTCCAAATTCTTTTTCCACATTTTGATTACAGATTCTGAAAGTGTTTACGAAGAACTTTCCAATGAGGAATGGGAGAAAACGGGGTAGAGCCTTGTTTTCGCACAATGGGCGAAATTATTTTTGAGGGTCCGAAAGTAATTGAGGATATTTTCTTACTTCCAAACTTTTTTTCCCGATTTTGATTACAGATTCTGAAAGTGTTTACGAAGAGCTTTCCAATGAGGTATGTGAGCAAATGGAAGAATCCCTTGTTTTCGCACAATGGGCGAAATTATTTTCGGGGGTCCCAAAGTAGATGAGGATATTTTCTTACTTCCAAACTCTTTTCCCACATTTTGATAACAGATTCCGGAAGTTTTTGTAAATACCTTTCCTCAAAAGGTATATGAGAACACGGGAGAATCCCTTGTTTTCGCACAATGGGCGAAATTATTTTTGGGGGTCCGAAAGTAATTGAGGATATTTTCTTACTTCCAAATTCTTTTTCCACATTTTAATTACAGATTCTGAAAGTGTTTACGAAGAGCTTTCTAATGAGGTATGTGAGAAAACGGGAGAGTTCCGTGTTTTCGCACAATGGGCGAAATTATTTTTGGGGGTCCGAAAGTAATTGAGGATATTTTCTTACTTCTAAACTCTTTTTTTACAGTAAGATTAAAGATTCGGAAAGAGTTTACGCAGAGCTTCCAATAAGGTATGTGAGAACACGAGAGAATTCCTGGTTTTTTCAAATTTGATCGATTTAAATTTTCATACACTAAATTTACTTTGGCCCACTAAGTGAATACGGTAATACTTGACAATACAGAGACAATTTCTTTCTATAGTGTCTGTAATTGCCTTTAGAAGTCATAGGTTTTGTTTCTATATATTTTCCCGATCGGCTGAAAATAATATTCCATTAAACACACCATGTTTCTATATGTTAACATAGTTATGTTAACGCCATAAACGAATTTATGCCAGTTGTACTGGTTTGTGTCTCTGCTAGTTAGTTTCGGAATCTCTCTTCACGCACATTACATAGTTGGGAACATTTTCATTAAATTTACCGAACTATTTATAATTTTATGAAAATTCTTCATACAAGTAATGAAAACAAAAGTTTATGAACAGATAATCTGAACTTTTATGAATTTTATTTTTTCAGTGTAGTACTTAGATGACTGACTATGATGAACGTAATCTGAGCAACACAGGGACAGAACATCACATGCTCGTAGGATCTAAATTACAAAGCTGACTCTGAGCGAGATAATTAGCTGCTGACTTTAAATAATGTCCAGATTTGCTATAGCTTTCATCTTTAAGGATTACAAATATGACTGATCTTTAAGGATTAAATATACAACTGCCGGTTTCGATTTCATTGCAATGAAGATGAAGTTTTCTAGAGAATACCTGCTTTATTTTATTAGCCAGTTTCAGTGCTTGTTTTGTTTTATATTGTCGATTGTTTCCGTGCCCCTTCATCGTTTCATGCATCCTGCATGCAACACGATGCATTTGTTTAGGTGTGTGTTGTGACAACTACAAAATAGCTCCGACGTACTAGAACAACAAAGGCAAAAGTGTAGGGAAAGCACTTGATAAAACAACATGGGAAAGTACAACTCGAAGAAAAATAAATACTAAAAACCAAATGCAAACAACAATCAGCACCACAATATGAAGAATGTTAGGTAAGGTAAGTAAGTACTTGTTGTGCCACAGTCGCGTGTAGATGGATGCACTTCCTCGGTCGTTAACTTGCAAATTGTGAGCCGCAGCAGCAGCAACAGAAACTGCACAAATTGCATACAACCACGGACGCAAACACGAAGCCACCAACAACAGCAACAAGAATAAGAAGGAAAATGTTAAGAAATGGCCATACACAATAGACAGCTAAGCAGGCACAGTGGTTAGGAGGAACACATATTTTGAAGGATATTTTGGTTATTGACTAAAGTCCTACACAAGCAACCTTCGAGAATTATAATAGGGTACATCCGCTTTTTGAAATATTGTTGTCTCCTAAGGCACCGAGATCAAATTCATTAATACCCAGGGTCTTCGTTAGGATCCACTAAAACTTTGGACTATTTTTCATTGTAAAAATTCCACAAGAACAGGGAATAAGATCACATAAAAAATGCTCAAAGAGTAGATAATATTTTCTGTCCATTACACCATTTTATATTATGTATTTATTTTCAATTTTCTACTACTTTTCCCCCCCTTATTTTTTCAATACTACGTCTATAGTTTGAATCGATTCCATTAACTATTTCCGAATTCCAATGATAAAGATTGATGTTAAAAAGATCATCAATTCAATGAATTGAAAAAGGTGGAGAAACGCACAATCTTCAAATTAAAGAACTTTATCATTGAATTGATGAAATTTTTCATCAATTCAATGAAGAACAATTGATGAACAGTTAATACATTTTTGATGTAACGATTTTCTTTCAGTGTAGAAATAAATATCCTTTTCCCATTACATCCCATGAAGGGATTGGGGAGAGCTTGCCACAACCAGTGAGCTGTGCGCTTTCTAATTTTTCATTTACTGATTGGAACCTACAGTTTTACACCGGTTCCGAGCGGTATTTTGAGAAGCATTTTCATGGCTAAGTACTCGATAGTGTCGCCATTGCTAAGCGAGGTGATCGTCGTCGAAAGAAATGTTAGGTGGTCTGAGCAGGGATCGAACCCACGTTCTCATGCACAAGAGCCACGCACACTCAATGTAGGAAATGTTCACTCTTTAAGTGTGTTTGTGAGTGAGTACGATTGACTACAGTGTTTACATAAACATTTTCGGACGGATAAGAACGTCACGTTACACCGTAAGTGGTTATTATTTTCGGTTTGATATACGGTTCCATGGACCACAAAATCCTCCATTGCATTAATAACATTGGTCTGGTATCGGCACCACTGTGCGCCGTCGCCTTCGCTACCACACAAAACGCAAAAACATTAGGGCAATGAAAACCTGAAACCTGGAGAAATACGAGCAGTCAGCAACTAAATAAAAGTCGCTATAAAACTCTTGGCATTAGAAAAGGCAGGCAGCAGACATCGCCACTTAATGCAACCGGCATATGTTGTCGGCGCTGGCGTGATGCGTGTGTGTGTTGGCTTTTCCGTCATCTTGCCATTCATTTTATCAAATGAAAAATGTTTCTGCATCCTTCTAAAACCCCACCCGACGTAATGGAACAACAAGAATGCCACAATGATTGGCAGCTGCTAAATCTTAGCACCTCGCTGCAATTTCCAATATTAATGCCAACATCACGTAGGACTTTTCTCCATCTGTTGTATGTAGGGTGTCTAAGACAATAAAAATATTTTCAAGTAGCATGCTTAGCTTATGGCCATAACAATATTTAAGCATTTGTAATAACAACAATATGTTGCATGAAAGGCGCGTTCTGCCACTTTGCCATATGCAACAGCAGCCTGACTCTGTGCCACAGCAGTGGAATCAAGTGCATCAAGTACATGTTTGTACCTAAGCTCTCGAAGCAAAAGTGCTAGTGCTAGCGCAGCTCCTTTCCCAATCCCACTCACACTCAATGGATTAGATTCAGTTCACTGTGGTAGCTGCTGTTATTTTGTTCAATTGCCTTTCACGAAATATTTCCACCTCCTCAGGTGGCATCATTAACTGAAATCTGGTTCTAGTACGATACGTCTGGGCAAGAAGCTGTTTCAAGCCGCCGCAACGACTTGCACAAGTTGCTTGGAATTTTGGTTGTTGCTGGACGTTGGGTTGTTGTTATGCTCTCTTTGCAATGTTAAGGACGTTGAAGGTGAACAAGAGCGAATAACATGTTTGTTTGTTTTTAAAACATTTCAAAATTTTTCCAGAATACGCCATTTAGTATGAGGACACAACAATTAGAGTGGTATATGGAAATCACATGTGAGAAAAGGCCATAACTTTGTAAAAGGGATCAAAACTTATTTCAGCTGTCAATTCCCACTTTAATTTCATGATTTGATCAGGTCAACATTTAGGTCCTGAAGTTTGAGAAGATTTAAAGTTTAAAAAATGTTTAATATTCGTTCATGGGTTCCGAGTTAACAGGGAGGGACTCACTCCACTTGAAGATAAATCCCGTTAATTTACAATTTCCATGTCAATACAGACAATGACTTACAATCCAACACGCTGAGAAATGTGTCTTTTATTGTTGTTTGGATGCAAACATTAAGTATGTTTGGAGCTTATAGCAAGTATGGTATACTTGTGTCCAAATCATCGGCATCGTTCTCAACAAATTCAAATTTCACGAAGCACAAAATTCAGCTTACTCAGAGCTCACACCAGCAGACCATGGAAATGCCCCGCAATTCGTTCAATGGGTAATGGAGCAAAGTGAAGTCAATGCCAATTTTTCAAAATAAGCCATCTTCTCCTATGAAGCGCATTTCCATATGAATGGCGTCCTGAATACACAAAATTGTCGAATTTGGGGCTCCTAATCGTAATCCTAATGCAATCCATGAGAAACAAATGCACCCACAACGAGCAACAGTCTGATGCGGATTTTGTTCAGGCTCAGGTTCAGGTGATTGGGCTTTACTTTTTTGAAGATGTGGCCGAAATTGCAGTGACACCTGCCACACCGCGCATGAAACAATCGATTTATTGCACAATCGAATTGTCGCCAAAAATTGTCAGTTGGCCACCAAGATCGTGCGATTTCTTTCTTTGGGGTTTTGTGTTATGTCGTTTGATTGGGACTAGTATCAAATTAAAGCTATTGACATCTATTTTCATTATTTAATACCCTCATTTCCGAAAAAACTCCAGAATTTAAGAAATTGGTGTTTCGGACTGACAAGATGCGTCCATGGTGGCCACCAGGAAAAAGTTTGATACTAGTCCCAATCACTAAGCTTTTTCCTGGTGGCCACCATGGACGCATCTTGTCCGTCCGAAACACCAGTTTCTTAAATTCTTCGTCGAATTTGATATTCTGGAGTTTTTTTCGGAAATGAGGGTATTAAATAATGAAAAAAGATGTCAATAGCTTTAATTTGATACTAGTCCCAATCACTAAACTTTTTCCTGGTGGCCACCATGGACGCATTTTGTCCGTCCGAAACACCAATTTCTTAAATTCTTCGTCGAATTTGATATTCTGGAGGTGTTTTCGGAAATGAGGGTATTAAATAATGAAAATAGATGTCAATAGCTTTAATTTGATACTAGTCCCAATCACTAAACTTTTTCCTGGTGGCCACCATGGACGCATTTTGTCCGTCCGAAACACCAGTTTCCTCAATTCTTCGCCGAATTTGATATTCTGGAGGTGTTTTCGGAAATGAGAGTATTAAATAATGAAAATAGATGTCAATAGCTTTAATTTGATACTAGTCCCAATCACTAAACTTTTTCCTGGTGGCCACCATGGACGCATTTTGTCCGTCCGAAACACCAATTTCTTAAATTCTTCGTCGAATTTGATATTCTGGAGGTTTTTTCGGAATTGAGGGTATGTAATAATGAAAAAAATAGATGTCAATAGCTTTAATTTGATACTAGTCCCAATCACTAAACTCTTCCCAGTTAGGCGCTATGGCCCCAAAATCTTCTCAAGATTTTCTATGTAAGAAACCCTCATATTTTTCACCCTGGCAAAGAATAACTTTGTTTGAAGTCCTGAAGTCTTGGCCTTGGTATGAAGTCCAATTAGTCCAAGAACTGAAGCCTCGTGTCCATCGGATGCGCTTTCGCTTCGCTGAATGGGCTGAAGATGAGCATTTTTACCCATAAATTATACTCATTTTCACCTCGGGGGCTACGTTAACAAACAAAACTGTAGCATTTGGGAGTTGGGAAAATCCACACGTCGTCGAGGAGAAGCTGATGCATTTACAACAACTGCCTGTTTGGTGCGGTTTTTGGCATGGCAGCATCATAGGCCCATTTTTTCATCTAAAATTAGCAAGGACCCGCCGTTACCGTCACTGGCGAGGATTACTCTGCCATGCGCAGAGATTTTGTGTTCCCAAAAGCTGGAGAGGATGACATGGCATGGCGTATGGTTTCAACAAGACGGTGCTAGGTGCCAACCAGCTAACGTTACAATCGATCTTTTGCGCACTGTGTTCGAAAACCACATAATCAGTCGAAACTCGGAAGTCCATTGGCCGTCTCGAGGCTGAAGTATGACCCCGTTACACTATTATCTCTGAGGAGCCTTGAATTATAAATGATACGCAATCAATCCCTACTCCATTGAGGCCGTAAATGTTGTTTTGCCAATTTTACTAATTTATAAAACTGTTCTTATTTTGAATATTTCTAGGTGTAGGGAGTGTGAAGGTGGAAGTCGCCCGCTCGTTTCCACCCCACTTATACATTCGCCATCTGTTGACCAAATAAGCGCGCCATCTGTTGAATTCAACCACAACGTTAGAGCTACAACGCCATCTGGAGGGCAATAGCCACCAAACGAAGTTGTTGACAGCTGACCATCAGCTGATAGTAAACCTGAGAATCACAGCTGTGACGACTAACATCACCTACTAGCGCAGAGTGTATAAAGGGCGGATCAACTTAGTACTCAAGGCGATTCGGTCTGCAGACGTTGAAGAGCCAACTTAGCTGCACTAGTGTATTAGACTCCCTAGTTTAGACGTAGATAGTGTAGTAATTCCAAGCTAGTCGTCCTCTCGCTGGTTCAAGCCAGAGATGCCCAGCCTGTGGGGTCTTGAACTTGGTACTCGTCTGTTCCCGTTTTGTCTTTCTTCCCCTAGTGCAAGCCAGAGATTTCCCGCCTCTGGGGTCTCGACCTTGTTGCCTACCTCTCCCGCTGGTTTAAGCCAAAAATTTCCTGGCTGTGGGGTCTTTAACTTGGAACCCGCCTGTTCCCGTGTTGTCTTTGTTTCCCTGGTGCAAGCCAGAGATTCCCTGCCTGTGGGGTCTTGAACTTGGTACCCGCCTGTTCCCGTATTGTCTTTGTTCCCCTGGTGCAAGCCAGAGATTCCCTGGCTGTGGGTCTTTAACTTTGAACCCGCCTGTTCCCGTGTTGTCTTTGTTCCACTGGTGCAGGCCACTGATTCCCTGCCTGTGGACTCTTGAACTTGTTACCCGCCTGTTCCCGTGTTGTATTTTGTATCCCCAGTATCGAGCCAGAGATTCCCTGCCCGTGGAGTCTCGACCCTGGTGCCTACCTTCCCCCTGGTCCAAGTCAGAAATCGTGTTTTGATTACAAGCAAGCTATTATCGCTTGCTAAGATCCAATGAAAACGGTTGTTTAGCGATAAGTGATTTTATTCGAAAATATGAAAAAGGGTTGAAAACGGTAAAATATGTCAAAAAAATTTTTCTTAAACTTAGCGAACATGATTCGCGTCGCTAAGTTTTCGCTAAGTCTTCTCTAAGTGCTTCATACAAAACAAGCGATTATATAAGCAAGCGGTGTAACCAAAACACGCTTAGAGATTCCCTGCCTGTGGGGTCTTGACCTTGGTCCCTACAGCAGTCCCCGCTTTCAACCACAGGTTCGATACCTGTGGTAATAGTAAGAACAGTCAAACTCCTTACTCTTCATTGTTGGCAAATCTTTTACCACCGACACTCCACCTCTTCATTGTTGGCAAATCTTTTACCACCGAGACTCCACCTCTTCATTGTTGGTAAATCTTTTACCACCGAGCCATTTTTTTTTTGTAGGTTTGAAAATAGCAAATAGTCCGAGGGAGTTAAATCTGCCGAATATGGCGCGTGATGAAGCAATTCGAACTTTAATTCATTAATTTTGGCCATTGCAATAGTGGATGTATGAATATGTATGAGCTAGCTCACGCACTTTCAGCTGACGATAATCCAATACCATTTTGTGGACTTTCTTAATCGTATCTGGCGTGGACACCTCAATTGGTCGACCACTACGGTGTTCGTCTTGGCAGCTCGTACGGCCTCGTTTAAGCTCTGCTACCCAATAGTTTACAGTCACAAACGAAGGAGCAGACTATCCCAGAGTAGAATCTAGTTAGGCTTTAATATTGGCTGCACTGAGACCTTTCAAATGGAAATATTGAATTGCATAACGGTGACCAATTTTTTCCATGATTGCAAATTCAATGAGATCGTTTACTTTTGAAGGCTCAAATAAAAATACTAAAACAACGTGGCAACTTCAAACTTAAAATATGTGTTTTATAAGGTTGCCACTTTTCATCAAAAATATTTCTTTCCAAACTACTGGCACCATTTATTCGTCAGGCCCGCTAGTTTTGGGACCGCCCTCGTTGTTTCTTTTATCTGAGGTTACGTTTGGGCGTAACGAATTGCTTGTTTGCGAGAAGAAGTAGAAAATTCTTTATTGTCAAAATGTTCTCCTACACAGAAAACAATATTGGCCTGTATATTTTGATTACAAATATAATTGAATTGTTTCAAAAATTTCAATTAAAAATTAATTGAATCAATTAAATTTTTAATCATATTTACAATTTATTTTTTGAGTTTACAACAGAACTTGGGGTTGGCAAGGCGCAAATTTACGGCGCTAAAAATGTTTAATTTTTGAGTGCATTATCAAATTTTTGCTGTGAATCTTTCTAAATTAATATAAATATGCATGATATGTTCTTAACAAATCTTAATATAAAAACTTTTTGTAAACAAAAATAGTTGTGATAAAGTATTTTACAGAAAGTTGAATTTTACAGCGTCGTTGGGAGGCAATATGTGTGGCGGCTGAGTCACCAGCCGTCGTCGTTACTTTTCGTACGGCTCTAGTCTTTGATATACAACACTGTTGTTATTTGTAATTCGTTTATTGTTGATTGAAAGATTTTATTTCGTCAACTTAAAGAATAATAGTGTTAAATTGCCTTGTTTCGTGATTAAAACTGCGTTTTTGTTAATTGTGTTTAATTGGCAAGTGTTTTTAAACAAATTTTATTGGAAATGAGTGCTGGCGTTGAGTGTTTCGTTTGCAATGAAAAATATGGCTGTCCCCAAACATTTTTATGCTTTAAACTTTAAGTCTTACATTCTTAGATATTTTGAACGTGTAAAACAAGAGTTCCCAAAATTGGATAAAAGCAACACATTTCTCCAACAAAGCTGTGAATATGTAGAAGAAAGGAATGCGACAATGGAGTGACTGTTGCTGCGTAAGGATCAGATAAATTTAATGTTTCTCCAGAGCCACCAGTTTCTACCTACTATTTTGTATTTAATACAAATCGTTTAAACATTAAATGTTTAATATACAATAATAGTTTGAGAAGCCCGAACATTAGTTTCGATTATGAATCCAAATTCTAAAAAACTTAATTTTATATACATGTGTATTAAGGGCTAGCACAAGTGCATGTTTCGGTTCATTTAATTCATCGTGCAAAATGTTATGCTGTGTGTAAGGCCGACGCCAGCAGCGGTTCGAGCCATGCCTTGTCTAGACGTAAACCCACTCATAGTAGTCATTGCGACGCAACCGTCGATTCATACGATGCTATGACTACCCCATGATACGTGTTGTACCAGCAATCTATGTATGTTTGTGACTGTTTTGCTTCTATTTTATTGATTGACTTTAGTAACATAAAAAAGGAATTCATTACAAAAATAAAAAATGAAAAAATTAAGTAAGAATAAAAATGTATGCAAATGTAATTTCTATAGGAAAAGGTAATTTTTTAAGAAAATTGACTTTTTTAAGAAAAAGCTGATTATTTAGGAATAGGAATGTTTTTTAAGAAAAGATAATTTTTAAGAAAAAGTACTTCTTTTTAAGAAAAGGTACTTTTGTTAAGTAAAAAAATTAATGTGAGTCCGATCACAGGGGAGATGTGTAAACATCTAGTAATGAAGTTGGAAGTACTTATGCTTTTAGTATATTTTTTTAATTAATCAAAACTTTCAATATTGTAAATACATAGGAATTTGCTGGTTTTTGTTTGTTTTATTTAACTTATTTGGTTAGTAAATGGGCACACTGCAGTATATATGTACTGCATTAAAAATTACAGTAAGCAGTAAATTTACTGATTACTGAAAAAATTCAGTAAATTTTTACTGATAATGAAATTTAATTTGCATTACCAGTCAAATCATAGGGCCGTATTCATAATAATCAGTAATAGGGCATTACTGATTACTGAAAATTCAATGCACCTCGTCGTAACCATGTAGGCACTTTATAAAAATTGCTGAAAAAAATTTTAGTAATCAGTAAAAATTTACTAGTTAAAGAATTATTTTTACTGAAATTTTTGTAGTACTGCAAAGTGCCCATCTATGGTAAATGCCTTAAGTACAAATAGTTAATATTGGCTTATGGTAACTAAAATAAGATACATATTTAAATTTTTGACTCGATTGTATTTAAAAATCTATGGAAAACTGCATCTATAGTAGTGGAATTGTTAGCTGTGGGGGTTTGTGGAGAATTGCTCATATGCAAGTGGAAAACGTCAAATAAAAATTTTGACAAAGCTTGCGACTGTGGGTTTGCACAATTTGTATTAAAATCTCCACCCATAATAATTGGCATGAGATGGAGATTGTTACCCAATTGTCGTGCATCAGCTTCAGTGTAAGGCAACAGTACGTAATGAAGATATGTTATAATCTTAATTTATATTGGAATCTATTAGAAATTATATTAGAATTAACATTACCTCCATTCAGCTTTGATACACTTTGTGTTGTTTTATGTTCTGAGTTATAATTTTTTTGGTGTTTTGTAAAATATTTTATTATTTTCTATTTGTTGCGGTTGACAAGTTAGTTAGTTAGTTCGAAAAGAGGGGCGTGGTGTTGAATGTTCAGAAGGAGCACTCAAAACCTTCCCATGTCAAGTTACTAATCAGCTGTTTACTGAAATGTAATGCATGTAGTTATTTTACAGCAAAGGTTTTCGAAAATTAGTAGCTACTATTGCACACTAGATGGTGCTTATATGCAGCTGTTAAGTTGAATGACAATCTCAAAGATGAAGAAAACTTTTAGTTTTTAGTTTACCTTATATTTGACAAGTTTAGTTTTTAGTTTTCCTTACTTTGCTTTGTTTTAGTAAATTTCTTATTAAAAGTGCAAAAAATCTTTTTAAAAGTTATTAAAATTAAATGTTTTTGTATTCATTTTATTTATTTGTTTTCATTTGCCTTCGATAACATAATGTACGACAATTAGTGAAAATTAGTAGCTACTATTGCACACTAGATGGTGTTGAGTATATTGTATGCAGCGTATGATTACACTAATACACTCATACATAGCTCACACCGATTTGATAACGCTTTACGATTGGGTTATTGTGAAAAAGATTTTTAGATGTTTACACATCAAAATACTTTTTTAAAGAAAAGGTACATATTTTAAGAAAACAAGAAAAAAATAATTAATTGCTATAATTTAAACATCAATATTCTCCATTTTCCCTTTTTTTAATTACAATCGTGCGCACACAAATCAAACGTTAGAATAACATAAATTCAGTGTGGGCGACAAAACGTCATCCATACAGTCTTGGATGAGTGGTCGTATGTACCATGCAACACTCAAGTAAAACGATTCATGTTCGAACACGTTGGATTGATTTACTTGAGTCGAGCGTAACATTGCCGTCGAATTCCTATGCATACCAAGTAGTAACAACATGCATGACATGACAATGTATTAGTGTCACACAAATCACAACTCAATCAATTCATCTCCTTGAATAAAATCGCTTTAAAAATACAACATTTCAGTTTTTTTTTAACGTCGTCGCAGTGGGTGGGGGTTTGATGTTGAAAAAAGCAATAACGGTTTTAATTGATTCAATTCAAAATTTAATCAAAAATCGCGAAAAAAAATCAACAATTTTTTTAATTAACTTGATTATTGATTATTTATATTTTTTATATAATATTTTTTGATTATAATATTTTTTAAAAAAATCACTAATTGTTTTAATCAAATTTACAAATTTTTTAATTGAAGTTTTTTTTTTGACAAATTTACAAATACATTTAATTAATATGATCATTTTTGTGATTACACCAAAATCAATTAAAAAATTAATCATTTAAACAAATTTTTTAATTGAAATTAATTTATATTTTTTTAAATAAATGCCAGACTATGGATACTCCATAGATTTAAGATGTGATCTCTTTCAATGAGTTAATCATTAAAAACTTAAAATGTACAGGACTAATTGTTCAGTGTTTCAAATGTTTGACACAAGGATATTAAGGTAACGAAACACTTTAGCGAATTCTTCTACAAGGATATAGAATGCAATCATCGATCTTTATAAGTTCTCTCGCCGTGGCCGTATGAGTGATGCGAACGATATGATGCGAAATGTTTAATCAAAGCAAAATGAACTAAATGTCATTGAATAAATAATTAATAATACTACATAAGCAGCATAGAATCCAATCTGATATAGTTTTCAATTAATTTAAGAGGAAGAAAAATGCAATTTAAAATAATTGCAATTGTCCACCTTCCTGCGTGCCCTTGTCCTGTACAACGCAGTCCTTTGAATATGTAAACCATTGTCTCGCACTCACGTAAATAATGATTGTCTTCCTTCCGCAGGAGTATAGTCTCCCTCAGTGAGAGTGGGTGTGTGTAGGTGTTTGTGTTGGTGTGTGTGTGCAACGGTATTGTGATAATAAATTTGTAATTTGTGTCATGTTATCATTTTGCAACATCTGTCAGGATGTTGGTGTATATATGTGTGAGTGTGTGCCGTCTTATGGCCGTCATAGTGATACTCTATCTAGTCACCGGGTATCATCCACTAACCTACGGCCTGTTGCCGACCAGACAGTCGGGCATAGCATTTGCAAATCCATGCAACAATATTCGCTACTCTTGCAGCAGTTGTTTGCATTATGTGTTGTGTTGTTGTTGCCTTTTTCAATTTGCAGTCATCATTCATAATAACAAAAAGTTGTTCTTTTGTCTCCTCCATGCGGCCACCACCGTTGTTCCTTCTCACTTCACATCCATCTATCTATCTCAATGTGCCACTTTTAATGAGAGTGTTTGCGACTTTGATTTGTGGCATTTCCCAGTGTTAATGTCAAGGTTAAACACTGATCTTCTTTCTCCTATCCTTTTCCTTCTTCTTCTTAACTGTAGTCAATGCAGTTCACTTAAGTTTTTGCCCAGGAATGGGCAGCAAACAAATGGAAATAACAAAAAAATGGGTACTCGAGTTGCCAGTGACAGTGCCAACGAATAGTGCAACATCAACGTTGTAACATCACATGTCTACTGTCACTGCCGCTGCTGCTGCTGCAGCAGTTCTAGTATCATCGTCATTGTATTATTATCTCTGGAATTCTTTTGTTGACTGGTACTCTGCTCGCTAATGTTGAATACATATCATCAGTCACCAGTCACAGTCACTTCCCTTCTTCGTCATCACCAGAACTAGCTCGACGTATGTCTCCATGTATGTAGTATGTCTTTCCTCTATTGTAGATATCATATCAGAATTGTTGTAGTTGTTGTTGTTACTGTTGCTGTTGTGTCTTTAAGGTAATTCCGAGGATGTCTCATAGATAGCACAAGTTATCGTCATTGTAGTTGTTATCGTTGCCATTGCAGTGGCAATGAGAATACCAGTCATTTCCAGGAAAGCCAATTAATTTGATGTCTAATATTTTATACCCAGTTGATGGTCAATTTGTTTCCAAGAGGCATCATCAATGACGGAAAAGAAAAATGAAAGTGTTATAATTCATAATGGAAATGAAAAATTTATGAGGAAATGAGAGCAGGCTCACATAAAGCTTTAGGCGCAGAAACTGGGACATGGCGAGACGTTTTAAAAATGAGTCGGCGAAATCGTAGTGAATGATTTTGTGATTTTCAAACTTCTAAAAGCATTAGAAAATATCACAGATAAAACTTCTACAATTACCGATAACATCATATAATATTTAAATTATCGTTAAATACCAAATGTACACGCTGAAAAATATGTATTTTTCTTGTTTGAATGCAAATATAATGTGTGTTTTGAGATTGTCGCCAATATAGTATACTTGTGTCCAAACACAGTGTGTTTGCTACTCAATATTGCATGTTTGAAACACAATGATTAGAGGGTTGAATTTTATGTTTCGCGATTTGGCTACCCTAGTGTTGTAATCTGGCAACTGACAGCTCTATCGTAAAGTTGGACATTTTTGAGGTTATGCGTACTCAGAACGTTTTGACATACGAGCGCTATTTGTGTTGTTTACAGTAACTTAAAAGATTCATCTCGGTCCAAAAATGGAATTAAATCGTGAACATTTTCGTGCGATTCTTTTTTTACAACTTTCGGCGTGGATTAACTCAGCAACAGTGCATGGATGAACTTAATTCAATTTTTGTCCATGAAGCTCCATCAAGGACCAGTGTTTATCGATGGTATGGTGATTTCAATCATGGTCGTAGTTCAGTCCAAGACGAATTTCGTGAAGGTCGTCCAAAATCAGCTGTTGTTCCGAAAACCATTGATGCTGTACGCGAACTGATTTTGCAAGATCATCATGTAACATATCGTGAGATTGAGACAACCTTAGGCATTAGTGGGACCAGCATACATTCAATATTGCATAAGCATTTGACTGTCAAAAAAAAATGTTCGCGTTAGATCCAACACAATTTGTCAATCGCTCAATAAAAGCTCGTGTCGATTGGTCGAAAGAAATGCTCCAAAAATTCGACCGCGGTGCTTCGAAACACGTCTATGACATCGTGACAGGTGATCTGTATGGGTGATCAACTGTATGGGTGTTTCAAGATGAGCCTAATCCAACAAAAGTTGTTCGCGCCCGAAGCACTTCCAAGCAAATGGTCGCCTGTTCTTTCGGAAAAACCGGACATGTCGCAACCGTACCACTAGAACAACGCAGAACAGTGAATTCTGAGTGGTACACAACCATTTGTTTGCCAGTTGTCTTCCAAGAAATCAGGAAAACCAACCGCCGAAGACGGATCACTTTTCACCACGACAATGCGAGCTCTCACACATCGGCTGAAACAACTGCATTTTTGAGCACCCAAAACATCGATTTGATGGGTGATCCGTCGTATAGTCCTGACTTGGCACCGAATGACTTCTTTTTATTCCCGTACGTAAAAAACAAACTGAGAGGTCAACGTTTTTCGACACCTGAAGAAGCGGTTGCTGCATTCAGAATGCATGTTTTTGGAGATACCTCAATCAGAGTGCCAAAAGTGTTTCGACAATTGGTTCAAACGCATGCAAAAGTGTATAAATCTTCATGGGGAATATTTTGAAAAACAATAAAGTGATTTTCGATGATTAATATTTGTTTTTGTTCTCGAAACCCGAAACATAAAATGCAACCCTCGTATTCGCGGCAGGATCCAAAAACACGTTATATTTGCATCGAAACAAGAAAAAATACAGATTTTTCAGCCTGTATATAACGCAAATGTCATATCGATAACACTGTGCAACACCAATTTTGGGGGTAGACGATTCCTGCGACAAATGATCACACTAGGTGAGTATAGTTAAACCGCAAAAATGTAGACCGCTGTGAAGCTACACTTTTGTTATGGGCGTGGCAAGTTTGCAATTTTCTAATCCGATACTGTCCGAAATAAATTTAAAAAACAAGTATAAATATTGAATTGAGCGAAATATTGTGATATCATGTCTTCAGTGAAATTTGACAAGGATTATTTTCGTAGATTTGCACTATTGCAAAGTTTAAAGAGTCCTTTTCGCCCTTTGTTCAAAAAGTACCAAAAATGTACACTAAAATGACTAGCTAGGGATTCAGAATGATTTACGAATTTATTTCTTATTAAATTCCATTATGGGTTGTCAAACACCGAAATTCTCTATCTTTATTTTCAGACGTCGTTTTTGTTCTTTTTTGAAACAAGGTCAAGAAACTGCACCAAAATGACCCGAAAATATCCAGATGTTCTACCAGTTTATAGTGGTATATTTCGACTTTTCGTATTTTATTTAAAATTAAAATGTCCGAGCGTTAGGTCTATTATAAATTAATTTATTCTTCGATATTAATAATTGTACTTATCTTCCTAACTATGCTGCCCAATGGGTATCGAAATAGTGAAGAATAAAATAATTTTAAATAGACCTAACGCTCGAACATTTTAATTTTAAATAAAATCATAAGACAAATGGCGTTTGCAATAAACTATGTATGGTAACTCTGAACTAAATAGCAAAACGTATACAAACGAAAAATGTTTACGGGAAACGAAACCGTTTACGAGAAACGAAAAACGTTTACGGGAAACTAATAACTTTTACGAAAAACGTTTACGGGAAACGAAAAACGTTTGTGGGAAACTAATAACTTTGACGAGAAACTAGAAACGACGAGAAACTAGAAACGAAAAACTTTTACGACAAACAAAAAACGTTTACGAGAAATCAAAAACTAAACAAACATCGAAACGATCGCCCACCGAATGTGACTTCGAAACCCACCCAAGGCATTTAAATATTTTCATTAACCGGAGAAAATATTATCTCTTAGCCTTAAAGGAAATTACAATCGTAAAAATAACTCGGATCTAAGACAGCAAAACGTTTCTGTTTGGGTCAACCACAGTTTAGACGTTGAATAAAAACCTAGAATTCCTGAATACCTTTGTTCACTTTATGAATGCAAAGGGTGTCACAAAACGCATGCAAGATTGAATGTAATCGAATTGTTTCTCGGGATGTATGTCCTGTGGCGTCGTTTTGATGAAACCACATGTCATCCGCATCCATATCATGCAATTTAGGAACAACCAAACTGGATGAGCGTGTCGCGACAGAGCGTCATTAACTGGTATTGGCCGACCAACCATATTTTCGAAGAAAACGGATAACCAGGGACGGTGACGAAATTGGTTAAGCCTGCGACAATTATATTGAGTTTCCTTGATGCCTGGCAGAAAATCGATGAAGATCTGGAAGTTATTTCCGCTCAGAATTCTCAACCCATATTTTTTCCTCAGTCTCCTTTAAAGTTCTTTGAAATTGTTTACCACAGAGTAAATCATACTAGAGAGAATATTTGTCTCATCTGACGTTTCTTTTCACGCTCTTCTTGATGCGGTCGGTGTAATAGAGAGATGTTTGAAGAAAAGTGACATACACCAGGTGGAATTACAATAATTTTTGACTTTAATTTTTCATGTCGTTTTGGTGCAAAGCTTGTGAAATTTAAATGTGTTTTAAACTTTTTTATTGACTTTTATTGTTAGCATACATTTGTGTTGTATTTAACACAATAATTTTAACACACAAAACGAAAGGCTCTTGTTGTTATTTTGTTCGTTGTTTTGAATCATTGCCTCTATCTGGTGTTATTGAAGCAATTATTTTCAACATCAAATGTAAATATCACACCAGGCCAAATGTCATAAATTTGGTGAGAGAACTATTAGGTCTACCATAAATATTAGTCTATGTTGTTTACACTGCACTTGATCTTCGGTGATGTAATTGTACGCGTGCAGGATTATTGTCCTGTACGGCATTTACACCGACCAAGAACAGCACATTTCGAAGGTTAACTCCGTTAACCCACGATAACCTAGAACATTCCTTATAAAATTTTAACGTGTAAAAACTGAAGTTTAATTTTCAATCTCATTTTAAACTGGTGTTCAATTTGGTGCAACACTGCTAATTAAAAATGCAAAAAATCAACTGTGTGAAGGAAGGAAGCCGATCGAAAAATTTCCGACGCGTCGCCGTCACCAAAGTTCATGTGAAGCTAACGCCGCCGTCCATATAATTGGGTCTTATTGGTTTAAAATATGAGTCGATTGGCCGACTGTTTTAATTTTGAAGATTCAGTTATTTCAAAAACATCCCAAGTTTGTAAAAACTTTCAAAACTTCGGGAAGTTGGTCTCGGCACATAGTTACTCTACTCTTGCCACTTGAAATGTCAATTTAACCCAAAGTTTGTGGTGTAAATGGTAAAGATTAGAGAACCAGGTCATCGATAACCTGCAGGGGAATTCTCTAACTTTTTTACGATACAAATCGGTAGTTCAATTGTCAAACTTCATAAAATTTCAATACAAAAATGTGCGAATTTTGTCAATTTAACTACCAATTTTTATCGTTAAAAAATTACAGAACTCCAGTGCGGCGGTCTAAATGCGATACTACATTCAGCGATGCGATTATTAGGTAGAGCTACCCATAGGGTAACACGGATTCCAAATCACAATATTGACTTAGGAATTGATGAAACTGCATTCATTAATTTCCTGGTTTCAATGACGCGAAATACTTTAGTCCTAAACTGTTTTCATCTATAATTTTTGTTGCTGTTTAAATTCTTGCAAACAACAAAACAAAATTGGTGAAATGAGACGTATAATATAACACGTTGTTTAGAAAAAGATATGAAACACAACAGAAACAAGAGGAAAGTCCAAAGAAAAACAACATCCCAAGACACAACAAATTTGGCAAAAAGAAAAAAGCCAACACAATAGAAAAGACATAAACAGCAAAAAAAGAACCCATGTAAAGAAAAGACAACCCACCAAACCGAACCGACCGAGCAACATCTTAGGGTGGCTGCTGCGGTTGCTGAGCTTAGCCGTGTCACGACCACATCAGCAATGTAACAAAAAGTATACAGTACAGAGTACACGACATCATCATGGGATGCGATCCAACTCTCGGTAGGAGCATCATCACAGCGTAAGTTGGCCAAAATTATAACCCAATGGAAGAAAGACGGGAAACAACAGCAAACTGAGACAAAAACAAACGATAACAGTCGCCCAAATGTCTACAAATATAATGTGAAATTTTCAAGTAACATCAGTGCAAAATTCATAAGCAGAACAAGCAAAATCTTTACAAACAAAGGGAGGAAGGAAAGGAAGCAAAACAACACTCGGGCACAGAGAAATAAAAATAATTCAACATCGGAGGGCAAGGAATGCGCCTTTTGAATTGCAATATTTGGAAGCAAAGTCCAACGAAGTTTCCTGATGCATTTCAAATGAATCACATAATGTTGCGAGCTTCGAGGTTGTTTAGAACATACGAAGATTCCCCGGGGCGGATTACATGGGTTTTGTGTATATGTTGTGGTCTTGGGATATTGTACTCTGTCAACACATTTCACTTAAAAATCCGTAGTGGATTTCAGATTAGCTCCATCGTGCGCATTATCAACATTCCGGAAAAGTGCACCCACTGCCATCTCTGTTTTTGCGTTTAATTTTTTTAAATAACTACAACCATGTTGCGGCATTAATTAAACGGATTCTTTTGTAGCACATCGAAAAATGTTACACCCCAGTGTGTGCTTTTTTGAGGTGGCGTGAGTGTACATATATCTTTTGGAGCACTTGATAAAAATAACTTATGAACCACGAAACCAAATAGCTAAAGGAAAGTTTTTTCCTGCATACGCACTAAAACCTACACCACGTTCACTCTCTTTCTTTGGCTCGCTTCCAAGGAAAAATACTAAAACCAGGGGTGGTCAAATGTCTCAGAGAAGGGGCAACAAGTCGTGACACACAATTAAAGGCGAACACCCAAACAGAAAACGCAGTTAGTTGGTTAAGAGAATTTAAAAAGAACATTCCGGGTTTTCGGTTAACATAACTGTCACAGAAACTCAACCCAGCTGAAAAGTTTGATTCCGTTTCCCTATCATTTTAAACCCGTTTACCAGTGAAACCGAAGCGAAAGTTATTGATAATTTACTACGCGCCGAAAATTGTCTGGCAACTTGGGATTGACAACTTGGGAGTTATGCCTTTTTGATAGTGGATTCATTAACACGTGGTTTAAAAACTAAAATATTTTTCACCATGGCCCCAGTAGTTCTACAGGCTTGGATACATAAGCGATCATAACGTCTTTATTAGTAATTCGGTAAAAAGCAGGGTTCGTATTGTGGGAAATGGGTAACAAGCAGCTCTGTCTTTATCGGAAATATACGTTAGCTATACGATGAAAAATCTGTATTATTTTCTTATTTGGATGCAAATATAACGTGTGTTTGGAGCTTGTCGCAAATATAGTATACTTGAGTTCAAACACATTGTGTTTGCTTTTCAATATTGCATGTTTGAGACACAATGATTAATATGTAATAGGATATGTGTTTGCGGTACAAATTTAGCTTCGTGTGTAATACAAATACAGCTGAGTTTGGTGCACTGTTTACTAAATTTTTTTGTCGCTATTCTCTATCGAGAGCAAAATAGTGAAAGAGAGACAATGACAGATTTTTCTCGGCCTAAGTTCGTTTGGGAGGAAATACACAAATGCTTCGACGTAAGTACATGGATGGTTGGGATGCAACACGTATATGGCTCGACGTAAAAGTATACATCTTTGCAAGTAAATATGCTAATGTTTTTATTGAAATAGAATTGAGTTTAGGACTTGCAATTATATGAATATTGGAAGTGTGTTCCAAACATATACATGGTTCCTGCAGAATATGTTTGGGAAATTATATTAGAGAGGCCGTTATATTTCAGCGTGTATGCTTTTTTAGTAGAGGGTTCAAGAACCCAAGAAACTGTGCATAAAATGTTTATTCCACGGTAGTTGGCACCGAGACTCGGGTCACCTTTTTTAAATATGGAGAATAGTACACTCAGACTCCAATCGCCGGGCATGCATTCATCTAATCATTCATCCGCCAGACATAAACAGCTACGACCGTAATCCATCGGCTCCTGCGGCTTTGTTGTTCATCGGCTACTGTCTCCCACGTTTTTGTTGTCTCTCACGTTTTTGTTTTCGGAAGGTTTCAGCTATGCGTTGGTTATCACTATGCGTTGGTGCACAAAGAATATATTTATATACTAATCTAGTTCATGCAAGCCAAGCGTTTATTTCACATTTCACAAAGGGCTTCACGTTGTTGCCCTTTCCAGTTTCTTTCCTCAAAATCGTTTCTCACTTTGGTAGCACACATACATATATACACAACCCATACACAAAAACCAAAGTAACATCACAAACCACTTAAAGTCAGTGAGAGAGAATAATGCAATAGATTCTCTCCCTCTTGTTGTCCCTCTTTTATTATTTTGCTCTCGAGAGAGTATAGACAATACGACAAACACAGCTGCCTTTGTATCACAAACATAAATATATGTGGGTCGCAAACACATATATTCTAACATATTAATCATTGTGTCTCAAACATGTAATATTGAATAGTAAACACAATAGGTTTGAACACAAGTATATTATGTTTGCGACAAGCTCCAAACACACTTTATATTTGCATCCAAATAACGGCCCCATTAACATATTGCAGGAACCATGTACATGTTTCCAAGCATTGTTTTCGTGAATTGAAGACCTACTGCATTTTTTCTTTAGTGTCTGTCACGTTTTTGTTTTCAACAGTTCAACAAATACAAGTATTATAACCTATTAATCATTGTGTGCCAAATATGTTATATTGAATAGCAAACAAAATGTGTTTGGGCCCAAGTATTATATATTTGCAACAAGCTACAAACACGTTATATATGCACCCAAATACATATTTACGTTTTCTGGCATGAGCCCAAAAACGCTGGCAGTGGTTTTGTGCGGCCCGCGTTTGACCACCGTTGATATAGAATACTAGAGAAAACTAAATTTTTTTCCTTACATTTTGTTCAATTCCCACGGATACCCCACAACCATAAATATTACAAAGAAAACACAAGTTATAGACTAAAATTCGCTGAAACGGCAAGAAAAGTGTAGGAAAACGATTCAAGCTGTATATACAATGGTGGTCAATACTTTAGCACACCTCAAACAAAATCAACATACCTGCTGTTGTTGCCTTGGTGTGAATTTTGTACTACTGCGTGTCTAATTCAATAAACCAAATGTTTGTAAAATTCAGATGTGCGTATGTACTCGACTTTAAAATTCATATGTATCTCAGAAAGAATGCACTTTTGCATTTAAAAAAAACATGTATTTTTTGAAATAGTTTTGATTTTTTATATTGGATTGTAAAGAAGACATGTTCCGATTATGTATGGAACAAAACGTCAGTCAAATGGCTCACACGGTTCTGATGACGGGCCATTACTCTTTTCATAATATTTTCCATGACTTTTTCACAGACATATGGCTGTATCCCACCTATGGCGTGTTGGATCTCGGATTTGAACTCAGAACTTGTTTCTGGTTTATTCGCATAAACCCGAGATATAACAAAGCTCCAAATAAAGAAATCGCACGGCGTTAAATCGTATGATCTTGGTGGCCAGTTGACATCAGAATTTCTTGAGATAATTTGTTCTGGAAATCGTTGCTGCAATAAATCGATTGTTTCATGCGCAGTGAGGCAGGTGGCGCCGTCTTGCTGAAACCACTGTGACGCACAGAAGTCTTACTGTCCATAACCGACCCAGTTACTACATCTTTTTGGAACACTCTTCGAATGGTTGACACATTAGGTTAACTTTCTCGACTGAAAATTCTTCGAAGCTTGCGAGTAGTCTCAACATAACTTTCCAAATTGCTGTAATAAGTTTTCACAATTTTAACGCGTTGTTCTTTCGTAAAGAGTAGCATTTTTAATAATCGGAATATAGCTGCAAAATTTCACAGTTGCCATTTATACAAAAAAAATTACACTAAATTTAAAAAGTATAAATCTTACAGAGACACCCATTATGTATTTTGGTTTCGTACTTTTTGGTTTACCTTATTGCTGCTGTACACTTATGATGCATTTGACAGCAAATGCAGACAATACAAAATTGTATAGTTGTTACCTGGTGGCGTTTACACGAGACAGTTGGGCGGAGACAATAGTAAAAAATTGAAACTTCTTTACTAAACACTCACACTTGTTTCATTTCCTTCGTGCCTGTCTTTGAGTTTTCAAATCGAAAAAGACAACATCATTTGGAAAAATCTATTTTAACTTGTAGATCTTGGTAAATGATATGAAAAAGTGTATTGTTTTTGCAATTGTCTGTTACACAAACATTTTTTCTATTCTTTGACAACTAATGCATATTCTCATTGTCTTGTCTCGTGTAAACGCAGGGTGACGTAGTTATATCTAGTGGTACTAGTAAAAAATATGTACTTAAGTAGACAGTCAAAATTTCTCATGACTCGAATACCAACAAACAAAATGAGTGAAGCGTTACGACTCTCCGGTCTCTCTCTCTCTCTTTCTCTCTCTTACTCTCTTCATAGAGTACTTTAATACACGAGCAGTTTTTTGATATTATTGTATAACTATACAAATTCCATCCATGTTTAAGGAAAATTGCCTAAAGTATGTAAAAGGTAAGAATTTATCAAGATATGACGGTAGAGAGGAATGCATTTGAGTTAATCGTGTCGAGCTTTTGGTTCTCTTACGCGACGGTTGTCACATAGCCCACAACTTCTATTCAAAGATGATCAAGTAGTAGCCGACCAGAAGATGTGCGCAATTTGGCAACCCTCGTAAAAGAGAACCAAAAAGTGGTAACAATTCACTCAAACGCATTTCTCTCTCGCGACATATGTATCTTGATTATTTCATACTTTTTGCATAGTTTATTATGTAATTTTAGTTCAACATAGTTAGAATTTGTATAGATGTATACAATAACACTATCAAAAAAGCTGCTCGTGTATTGAAATATTCAATGAAGAGAGTAGGAGAGGGAACAGAGAATGATTAACGTTTCACTCGTTTTTTTTTTGTTGGCATTCGAGTGAAGAGAAATTTGACCATCTGCTTGTACATCGTTTTTGCTCTTATACGAGGGTTGCCACATTGCCTACAACTTCTGGTCAAAGATGATCAAGTAGTAGCCGACCAGAAGATGTGCGCAATTTGGCAACCCTGGTAAAAGGGAACCAAAAAGTGGTAACAATTCACTCAAAGGCATTTCTCTCACGCGTCATATGTTGATGATTTCATACTTTTTGCATAGTTTATGTAATTTTACTTCAACATGTTTGGAATTTGTATAGATGTATACAATAACACTATCAAAAAAGCTGCTCGTGTATTGAAATATTCAATGAAGAGGGTAAGAGAGAGAGTGCAGGGAATGATTAACGTTTCACTCATTTTGTTTGTAGGAATTCGAGTGAAGAGAAATGTGACCATCTACTTTAGTAAATCATTTTTGATCATGTACGTTTGCGCCATGATCAGTATATATCCATTGTTGGAAACTGACATAAAAACACTGATTGTTTTTTACGAGGAAAAAATATTTCAGCCAACATTACAGTTACATATCAGTTTTGGCATAAATACACTTTAGTTATTATTCTCTGATCTACATCAAAATTTCACCATTCATAAAAGCTTCTGCGCTGTGTCCAAAATATTTTTTTCCCCCCTCGCTCGGTCCAACTTCTTTAGATATAGGTCTTTACAGCTTGAGTATATAATCGCTCATATCTCAGGTATTTATAATCCGATCTGGTCGAAATGGGGGGCATTACAAAGGTGTTTGGAAACTCTATAAGAGCCTGTATATATATATTTTTTTGATAACCCATTGGGGGCCACTAAAAAAGGGTTTTTTAACTTCACTTTTTGAAACTTATTTTTCCCAAAAAATACCCTATATACTTATTCTTTCGATAGACTGCGATAATAGGCAAGACTGTCACCTTTCTTTTAAGTATAATACTCGCCTGTAACTCTTTAAAGACCGGTGATATTCAAAGTTTCGATAAACATTTGACGCTCTTTCACTCTAAAAAAATAAAATATTGAAAAAACATTATTTTTTGGCTGCGGCGCTTTCTGTTTTATAAAAAAAATAAAAAATTATTTCAAAAAATACCACAAAATAATACTGAAGCTAAAAACAAATATTTTTATATGTGCACTTGTAGAGTTTCCAAAGACCTTTCTACTGATATTTATTTCAACAGGATCGGATAATAAATGGCTGATTTACAGGCGATTATACATTCAAGCTTTGTAGGCCTATATTTCGAAAACGATGGACTTGCGGAAAAATTTTTTTTCATCACTGTTTTAAAAACGAAAAAGATAGGCAAATCGCAATTAAAGTATATTTGTTCCGCCGATCTAGATGTTCATCTTTTCCGTGCAGCGTAAATCGCAAGATGCGTGCTGGACTACTGACCACCACTGTTCACAAGAACTTGCTAATATGCACTAACCTCCTAATTCCTCCTCTATTGTGCTGTAAGAAATAGAAAAGAGAGAAAAACTTCTGGGCGAAAATTGATTTGTCTAACATAATAGAAAACAAGACCACATGACTTCACTTCACACTCAGTTATTCCATTACCAAGAACACAAACATTTTGTTAACCAAGAACAAGAGAAAAAAACGGAAAAACTTCAAACCAAAACAAGAAAAATAAAGGAAACTTTAAAACAAAACTTCACATATTGTCATTAGAAAGTGAATACAAACTGCAGCAGAGGGGAAAGCGAGAGAGACGGTAAATGAGAGAAAGATAGAGAGAGAAAGATGCCGCAATGCGAATCCGAATCCATGCAAAGTTGTCAAGTGGTGTCGGTGGCTGCTGCAATGTGACATGTCATAATATTTTGAAATGACATCTCGCATGTCATGTGGGGAATTTCTGTTCAAACTCAATGCAATCGGTCGTTGTTAGCAATCAGACACATGTATGTATGAATACGCTCTTCTAACACATAATCCCGGAAAAGACCAAAATAGACAGACCGACAGTTGGGTGGAGATATGATAGTCAGTCACAGAGCGGCAAATGGATGTAGACCATTTGTCATGTCACTTAATTGGGAAAACTATTACATTTAATTAAAAATTGCCTCATGTGAGAGATAAGTTTGATTTTTG
Source organism: Phaonia tiefii (assembly GCA_963931995.1). NCBI lineage: Eukaryota > Metazoa > Arthropoda > Insecta > Diptera > Muscidae > Phaonia > Phaonia tiefii. The sequence goes on along the minus strand of OZ008369.1, from coordinate 19,946,183 downwards.
TTTTTGTTCCTGTTGTAACACAAATGACCACAAAAACTTCCATTTAACCTCAAACAAAAACTGTGACCGTGTATCCTTGTAAACATCCACACATGATAAGGACGAATGTGAAAATATCGCTCGCACTTCATGTGTTATGATGGTGGTCGGTGAAATATTTGATATATGACATTTTAAATAAACTTTTCTACAAAGTTTAACTTTGTGTGGCTTTAACAGGTAAAACGTGAAAAACGTTCTCTCTCTCTCTCCCTCTTTGTTGCACTGTCCATCATTGTATATTAACGAACTAAAACAGAGTTGACATTATTAAAGCTAAGACATGTCAAAAGGAATTTTAGATGGACAACCAAAAAGCTGACACCTTAAAAACAGAACAAAACTTCAAATAAAATACTACGATGCTGCTACTGTCGTTAGGGAAATGTCAATTTACTGTGAGAATCGGTTTAATGAATTGTCAGTGTTAGGTCCCAGAGCAAACTTTACAATATCACAGTTACAGAAAAAATAACCGGATTAGCCGTAACCGAGTTTAGAAGTTGTCACAGCCACAGTAGACGTCATTACATTCGAACTAGAGCTTGTCACAGCCGCATTAGACGTTGTCACAACCGCATTAGAGGTTGTTACAACCGCATTAGAGGTTGTCACAACCGCATTAGAAGTTGTCACAACCGCTTTAGAGGTTGTCATAACCGCATTAGACGTTATAAACCACGCATTTGATATTGTCAAACTATCAAAAATTGCTGCAACCGAATTTTAGCTGTGTGGACAACCTCAAATCGGTTGTGGCAACTGCAATTCGGCGGTGGCAACTGTAATTCAGTGGTGGCAACTGCAATTCGGTTGTGGCAACTGCAATTCGGTTGCAACAACGGAATATACGGATGCTACAATCTGTTTTCAAACCATTAGTTGTATGGCTGTATGTACACATTGGAATTTCCTACACCAGTGTAAGCGAAATCAGTAACATCAATACCAACCCTCTTGTGTGTACGGCTTTTCGTTGTTCCTGCAAATGTTACCATCTTTAATGGTTTCCGCATTAAAATGCAGGGAAAAACAATCTCAACTTAAGGCATTTGGTGAAGAAATACGTTAAAGTTTTTCTTATTATCTCTAGAAGCCACTGATTTTTCCACCTGTTTTAAAATATAATGCGAATTTTCCAACAAATTTTAACAAAACATATTTGGTGACTGTGCTACTTCTTCTCCACTCGTCCTAGTTTGTGCAGCGATTTAGCTTAAAAAAAACGGAAGAGAATTGAGCTAATTGTAATGATACGGCAGCTGGGAGGAATGAGATGGATGTGAATTGTGTAGCATCGTTTGCTCTGACACAGATTTTACATTTAAAAGCCAAAATAATGTTTGAATTTTGTACAAAAGTATACAAATTTACATGGATATTGTTGTCAAGGATACCCAATCCCAATATTATTTCGCATTGGTATTGGTCTGTATGTGTACACAATAATTCCCATGTCCCCCCTCCAAAAAAAGAAATGGATTTTTATTTTGGAAAAGTGAATTGAAAAGATAAAAACAAACAACCACAGAAAAATCGCAACCAACCCCAAAATCTGTTTGAAAACATTGCGAAACGTTCATTATGACCTGATTTTTGGTTTCACTTCGCACAGCGAGAACAGAACGTGAATATTACCGTCATCGAGTAAAATTGTGTGTGGTAAAGGCTGCATGGTGACATGACAAACCTCCCAAAAGACGCCTCCATCCGCAGCCATATTAAAACTCACATCATTATTATCATCATCATCGTCATCCTCATGATGCTCAGTGGGATCTATATTGTCCTCGTTGCTTCTCTGGTTGCGTTATATAAAACGTGTATTACACATAAAACTGAATAGCTGAACGAAATACGCGACATTCGACGACGATAGAGGCGGTAATGTTGGCGGTTTTGTGGATCTTTAAACCATAATATTAGCTAAAAGCAACTGTAACACGTTACAGTGGGACGAATTACTTCATCAACAGTTCCGAAAGTTATAATTGAAATCCAAAAATTCCCTTTCACTTAAAATTTGTAAAATAGTAATCGATGTACAAAACTAGTATAGGAATAGCAGGGGTGTGAACCGACTACACAGTACCTTTTGACAAAATATTGTCTACACGTTATCCAATTGTAATGCAGAAAAGATCAATTTAATTTAAGAATTTCTAATTAAAATTCAGAAAATATAAATTAAAATGCAGAAATTGGGAATTGAAATTCAGAAACATCAATTAAATTGTGAAATGGAAATTCAAAAAACATCAAATGATATTCCGAAAATTATCAACTGGAATTCAGTGAAATCATTTTAATTTAAGAATTTCTAATTCAACTTTAAAAAATATTAATTTAAATTCAGAATTCCCATTTGAAAATCAGAAGATATCAGTTGAAAATCAGAAAATATCAATTGAAATTCAGAAAACATCAATTGAAGTTCTGAAAATTACAATTGAAATTCAGGAACCATCAATTCAATTTCAGAAAATGTCAATTGAAATTCAGAAAATATCAATTGAAATTCAACATTCAAACATCAGTGAAATTCAAACATCAGTGAAATTTCAGAAAATTTCAATTGAAAATCAGATAACATCAAATGATACTCTGGAAACAGCAATTGAAATTCAGAAAGATCAATCTAATTTAAATATTTATAATTCATATTCACAAAATATCAATTAAAATTCAGAATATCCATTTGAAAATCAGAAAATATCACTTGAAAATCAGAAAATGTAAACTGAAATTCAGAAAACATCAATTAAATTTCAGAAAATGTGAATTGAAATTTAGGAAACATCAATTAAATTTCAGAAAATATCGATTGAAATTCCGAAAACATCCAAAGATACTCTCAAAATATCAGTTGAAATTCAGAGAGAGATCAATTTAATTTAAGAATTTCTTATTCAAATTCGGAAAATATCAATTAAAATAAAAAATATCGGTTGAAAAACAAAAAATATCAATTGAAATTCAGAAAATATCAATTGAAGTTCTGAAAGTATCAATTGAAATTCAGAAAAGACCAATTAAATTTCAGAAAATGTTAATTGAAATAAAGAAAACATCAATAGAAATTCAGAAATTGAGAATTGAAATTCAAAAAACATCAATTACATTTCAGAAAGTTTCAATTGAAATTCAGAAACCATCAAATGATATTCAGACAAATTTCAATTGACATATTAGTTCTTTACAAGAATTTTTCTAAATTTCAATATTTTCTAAATTGCAATTCCCAGTTTCGGAGTTTCAATTTATTTTTCCAGAAATTCAAGACATAAATTTAAATGCAAAGACATTAAGTTCAATTTAAAAGGCGTCAATTTAAATTCAACAGACAACGTTTTATATTCAAATGGCAACAATTTAAAATCCAAAAGAAATCAAGTTAAATGCAAACGACATCAATTTAAATTCAGAAAACCTCAACTTAAATTCAAAAGACAACATATTAGATTCAAGTAGCATTAGTTTCAATTCAAAGGACATTAATTCAAATCAGTGACCGGCAATGATCAAGTGACACTGAATGCTTTACATATTTTGGCTTCGTTACATATGAGAGCGCATGTTGATGTGAAAACACGAAGCATAAAAATGCACGGTGCATAGGCTTTGCCGGCCGGTCACTGATTCAAATGCAAGATATAAATTTAAATTCAAAAGACACCCCTTTAAATATAAAGGACAGCAAGTTAGTTGAGCACATATGACAGCAGTTTAAATTCAAAATTCAAGCGATAGCAATTCAAAGTTAAAATACAATAGGTTAAATTCAAAAGACAAGATTTAAGATTACAATAGCATCAATTCAAATTCCATAGGCATACAATTTAAATTCAAGACATTAATTTAAATGCAAATGACATCAATCGAAGTTTAGAAAGGCTTCACGTTAAACATAAAATATATCAATTTAAATTCAAAAGTCATCAATTTAAATTCAAAGCCGTCAATATAAATTCAAACGTCATTTTAGAGTCAAATTGTATCAATTTAAATTCAACAGAGATCAATTTAAATGCAAAAGACATCAATTTAAATCAGAAGCACATAAATTTAATTCAACTGAAAAACAATTTAAATTCGTGTCATCAATTTCAATTCAAAATACATCATTTATTCACATTCAACTGATTTTTTAATCAAGACATCAATTTGAATTCAAAAGACATCCAGTTAAATTCAAAAGATAGCAATTTAGATTTAAGGGATGATTTTTTTATATTTATTCGGCCTTTTTATTGGTACTTTTCTATTTTATTGTCAAGCTCAAGACCATTTTCTATATCTCTATAAATAGATATATAGTTGTTTAAAAAAGATGTTTTGCAAATGCATCCTCATGATTCCTGGCAAACCGTATAGCTATTTCAGATGTCGCCGCAGATCTTCATCAGCGGTTTTTTGGAAAATGCATCAAACAACAACAAAAAAACATCTCTAATGGAGACGGATGGTTTTTTGGAGATGGAAAGAAGTTGTTTGCAAATGTTTTTCTTGTGTTTTGCTTGCAATATTTTTCCACCACTTGCATATTTTTTCGTTTGCATTTAGTTTGATGAATTTTTCAATAGCAGCATTCCAAAAAACCGCTGATAATTGAAAAAATTCCAAATTTTTAGAACACTTTTTAAAATGCAATTTATATTTTTTTAAATTTCTAATTAAAAATGGCTCTTTGGCATACAAACGGCAATTGTAGTGAAGGGGCTCGAGACTGTTCTAACAATTTCACAAGCTATACGCTGAAAACACCCGCCTTTGAAACATATTCTTTCAAACCCATTCTGCAGGAACCACATATGTTTGTTACACATTCCAAATATTCATATTTTTTCAAAGTCCAAAACGCACTTACATACATATATTTAAATGCAAACATTGCATGTTTCCTTGCAAAGATGTATACTTTTACGTGGAGCCATATGCGTGTTTCATCCCAAACGAACCATTGGCGAGTTAATGGCAGATCAATAAAAATAAGAAACAGTTCATCTACACCAGTGTCGGGCAGTTTCGCAAAATCCAACCACGCATGGTGGGATTGAAATATTCTGCCGACGCACTGCTTGCACACGTACAGTATAAGCTGAACAGTTCTCGGAAACGATCGTCTTCATTCAGGTCATGGTAAAATGAGTAAAGTAAACTCGTTAGAACAAGTGATTTCAACATATTTCTTGCTTAGGTGTTACTCTTATGTCAAATTCACATGCATTTTGTTTGTGTACTTTTTTGTTTACTTTTACCGTAGATACACACATGAAGAAAATTTGACAGATTATGGACACCCAACAAAAACAAAATGCCTGTGTTTGTTGTAACAATTCCTAGTGCGATTACCTTACTTATTTTACCATGGTTCAGGTCTAGCAATGAAAAACATTGTGTCACTTGCATTCAATTCAGTCTGCGTTTGGCTTTCATGGAAGTAAGGTTGCATGTCGGCATTTGTTTTCTACACTGTACAACAAAAAAATGTTTCCCGAAGAGTGGGAAAATAATTTTATGTTTATTGAAAGTTTAGATGGGAAATCACAATGTAAATATTTTTGAAGCCTCCTCTTGTTACAACTGTTATAAATCCTTCCTTGTTTGAACTTTATGCAAGATACACAGTGCAACACGAAAAAAAATAACCATATACGGACACCACTACGTGATAAAAGACTAAAAAAAAAGACCCGTGTCTCCCAATTTTTCCCAAAGTCATGCACTTTTTTTTATGGGCCGCCAAAGATTTGGGGCCTCGGTATCATTTTCGTAAAATGTGATCATTTTCTCAGGCTCATATCTTGCAAACCGTTCAGAATTTCACTTTATAACTTTCACCGCTGAGCTCTCGTTGACGTCGCGCTGTGTAATGCCTCGATGTGAGCGTCGTGTCGCTTTTATATTGTGTGCTGCGTCCCTTGTTGCGTGTGCTGAGCTTACTGCATTGCCTGTGCTGCTGCTGTCGGTGCATGATCGCGTGATACCTAAGCGCTACCTAAACGGTGTTAACCCTTGGACAAACACATGGTTCTGGCCAGGCATATTTCATTTTTTGCTACCTATGGACCTGAACAGGAGAAAAAGGTAAAAAAATTAAATTAAAAAATTTTCGGCAAATTTTTCACTTTTGCGTGCTACCTAAACAGTGTTAAGAATCATCTCTAGGAAGTTTATATGTTCTAGAAATTTGTTTATTGAGATCTTAGGTAAATTTTTGTAGTTGATTGTTTCCTTGAATTTTGAACGGTTTGCTACCTATGGACCTGAACACGGGAAAAAAGGTAAAAAAAAATTGAATTTTTTAAGTTTTTTGCGATTTTGATCTGGAAGGTGAAGTTTTTTTGATTTTATATGTTCGCAATTTTTGTTCTTTATGACAAGAGCTACAACTTTGCCTCAGAGAGTAAATCTAAATTTGCAAGATATGAGCCTGAGAAAATGATCACATTTTTACGAAAATGATACCGAGGCCCCAAATCTTTGGCGGCCCATTAAAAAAAAAGTGCATGACTTTGGGAAAAAGTGGGAGACACGGGTCTTTTTTTTTTAGTCTTTTATCACGTAGTGGTGTCCGTATATGGTTATTTTGCCATGACTTAAAAAATTACACACAGTGATATATGTAAGACAAAATTAGTCGTTTATACTGTGCTCTCATTATGACATAAGGAAAACAAGAATGCAGGTAAGTAACATATTTGTTGTGCATGAATATAAATCAGCACTAATATTTTCTGTTTTTGTAAGGGAACAAAAGTTCAAATCAGTTTTTGTTCCATAGTGTAATGTGCGGCGCAGTCGCTCTCTGTGGCACTCACACAAATATGATGTTCTCTGTGTTAGTGTGCCCATCACTGATCTACACATACATTCAGGAATATTTATGAATCACTGACTGCAAGAATAATGCAAAAATCCAGTTACAAAATCTCCGTTTGTCCCTCTTTTATTATTTTGCTCTCGACAGAGCATAGAGCCAAATAAAAAAGGAAGTAAACCGTCCACCAAACTTAACTGAGTTTGTATCACAAAGAAAGCTGTATTTGGATCACAAACACGTATGTATATTATAACATATTAATCCTTGTGTCTCAAACATGTAATATTGAAAATCAAACACAATGTGTTTGGACACAAGTGTACTATATTTGCGACAAACTCCAAACTATTTGCACCCAAACAATAAAAAAAGACTGATTTTCAGCGTGTAGTAGTTTTGAAAATAGTGCAAATTTCACTAGTCCATCAACAGATTCTTCCGAACCAATTCATGAAGTAGTACCCACTTTCGACAGGCTATTTCCAAGTAATCTCTTCGACAGACCCAGATGAATTTTTATTTCAAAGTCAGTTATGAACTCACAGTTTTTGGAAACAGATTTAAGATTTGTTTGGACGATTTTTGTGTCCTCCTTTGTAGTTATACTTTGTTTCGTTTTCTGTAAAATCTATGCGGCATGAAGGTCATGAATGATCCCACTGTGCACATATTCCCATAAAATACATCTTGGCATACGTGAGTCTGTGAATGGAAACTTTGTTTTTATTTTTTGTTGGTTTTTTGTGTGTTGGCATTTGCGCTTTTGTTTCCCCCTTAATTGCATCTTAAAGTCATATGAAAAGCTCCAGCTCGAACCGTAAAGAGTATGGAATGTTATACAAGCCGTAGCCGGGTACTTAAAACACGTGTTGGTGCCATTCGTCCCTATGCACACATTCCGTAGAATATTCACTACAGAAGCGTAACACAAAGATTACGTAAATTATTAAGTACAACAAAAAACAAAAATGAAGAACGAAACGAAACGAAATTGTGTTAACATTTCATTAGCTAAAATAATGGTGAGAGGGGGGTTGGGGGGAGAATCACAAGCTGGAACATCATCTCTGTCATGCAACCAATGTCCAAACATCCTCCGGCCCCTGTGCAAGGAATCAAGTGTAAATGTAGTGAAGAAGAAAAACGTGAAGGCAGCACAAATCTGTGAACTTAGTTAAGGTCGGCCCTTGCTCGCAATAAGGACACTATCAAAGGCACTTTTCTATAATCATATTTCCCCACATCCAGTTGTGATAGAGTTTCTCAACATTTTTGCCTTTTTTTTGTTGGTTTTTTCTTTCTTTTTGTTTTGATTGAACCATAAATTGTACTTTTACTTGGAAACTTGTGCTGGTTTGTCTCTTGTTTTTGTATCGCATCACATGAATTAAGTTGGACATGGACAAGCAGTTTCCTTACATAGAGCGAGCGAGCGTTGTTCATGTTCATCCTACCGCGCCGGCTGCTGGGTTGTTTTAATGACAAAATGAAGTGCTAGAATGTTGCTTCTATTCAATGTGGGAGGTGGAGGTGGTGGAGGAGGAGGAGCAGTGCGTTTGCCACAAGTGCTGGAGAAGAGATCCATCTTATCAGTGACGCACAAGATAATTGCCGTTACTGGTGGGGGCTGGTGCTGGTGCGAGTGAGTTCTGTATCGTCTCCAAGTGGCCTTAATTCAATTATGCCTTTGCAGTTGGGCAAACACTTTAATAATTAAATTAAATAATAAAAAAAAAAAACAAATTGTAACTTTATCTCTGATTGTGCTAATACAGTTTAGATAACATTAATTGATACAGTTTTTATTTAAACAACAGGACAGAGGCAGAGTCAAATGATCTCAAATGTTAACAAAACTAAAAGGGAGGAATAGACGTCAATTTATTAAACGATCGCGGTTCATTCACACAAATATACCGCGATATCTTCAACAAAAGGTTAAACTGTAGTTATTTGAAAACTTGTCGCAAAGACCTAATTAGACAGACATGTGACAATTATAACAGCTGCTGTAATTTCCTTTCATTCGAATCAAAAATATTGAAGTTCAATTTGTTACAAAACAAAATATTTATCAACAACATTTCAAACATTACCGGCAAATTTTATTCGCACCAGTCAGTCAATAATAATTTCAACTCTGTGACTTTCAAACAAATCCTAACATTTCCCACTCCCACTGTCTCCGAGTCCATTAACATCCAAGTCGAGATTTGGATTTAGTTGTTCCCCTAGCAATGATGTTAAATAAATACATTAATACAACTTTTCCAGTAACTTTGTCAAAATCACCTAAATCACAATATTCAATGTTTGGGGTGAAAGAAGCCAAAATCACAAAAATCGTTACAACTTTAAGCCACGAGATGAAAACTTTTCTTCTTGTTTTTGTTTCGATAGCTAAGAAGACACTACACTTTTTTTTACCGGGAAGAGCTCCTTTAAATTTATGGCTCCGTTTGGCTTCCTTGGCGGAAAAACACATACAAACAAACAATTGTTTCACAGTGAAGTCAAAAAAATAAAACAAAAAGAAACAGGCGACGAAAACTTCAACTAGTCGAGGTAAAACAAAAACACTGTCTATTTTTATGACTTCATAAATTGTGAGGCAGTCAAACAACAACAATAGCAACAACAACAACAACACACGAATCCATAGATATACCTTACAAAGAGCTCCAGCAACAACAACTAAACTATGGAATACGTATCTCACAGACACCTCGGAAAACCACAATGTGCGTTTTGGAGATGAAATGCGATGAGATGCCATTGAACCATACGGGAAATTCATTTTTTACACAAGAGTTTGCGGTGGTCTCTGGCCGTGTTTGTTTGGGAAAAGGTGTGTCAGCAAGGAAAGCTTTTGTAGAAAAAACTTATATATGTATATGTAGGTGTACGTCCGTCCGTATGTTCACAAATCTTCCGGTTACGGCAGTAGATATTGGCACACAACTAACTACTCCCGCCATTGCACATCATAGCACACTAGACTAGAATGCAACAACGAGAATCCAAGGACTTTCAAATAATATATAATATTAGTTCACAGAGTATATTGTATCACCCTATAAAAAGGGATACAATAAATTTGTTTCAAAATATTTCCAAGTACATATACCCTTTGCTACTTACAGTCTGTTTCTCTATCTCGAACGAAAAGCTAAGCGAACGAAAATCAGTCAGTGACATTCGACTCAAATTCGGTTTATCTAGGTTGAAATTTTCGTTCGCCTGACTACATGTTTGTTCCTAAGTGACAGTTACGTTCGAAATAAAGAAACCAAAATTTGTACTGAAAAATGGTATGTGTTCCAGGGTTCGTATTTCGTGGGTAATGAGTTACCCTGGGTTACCCATTATTATTGCCGTGGGGAATAAGTAGCGATCGTTTACCCATTACCCACAGGGTATGGGGAAAATAATGGGTAGCTACCCACGACGATGGGGAATTACTCATCACGATTTCCCATTACCCTCAGGGAAATGGGGAAAATAATGGGTAGCTACCCACGACGATGGGCAATGGGTTACCCAGGGTAACTCATCCCCATTTTTGATCGATAATATGAAAAAATTATAAAAAAATTTTATATCTCGGAAACGGAGCATCCAATTGAAAAAATAACCAATTTTTGTGGATTTCTAAGGGGTTTTCATAAAGTGGTCCAATTCGTATGGAAGAATTTTTTTCGAAAAATCGCCAAAATAAAAAAAATCGCTAAAATAAAAAAGTGCCTATAACTCGAAACGGTGCGCCCAATCGAAAAAGTAATAAAAAATTTACCTCCATAGGAGGCTTTAACCAATGGGTGTCTCCAATATGGCATCACATCATTTTTTTCGATTTAGAGCCACCTTTTTATTTTAGCGATTTTTTTATTTTGGCGATTTTTCGAAAAAAAATTCTTCCATACGAATTGGACCGCTTTATCAAAAGCTTTATCAAAACCCCTTAGAAACCAGCAAAAATTTGTTATTTTTCGATTGGACCGCTCCCTTTCCGAGACATAAAAATTTTTTCTAATTTTTTCATATTATCGATCAAAAATGGGGATGAGTTACCCTGGGTAACCCATTGCCCATCGTTGTGGGTAGCTACCCATTATTTTCCCCATTTCCCTTAGGGTAATGGGAAATCGTGATGAGTAATTCTCCATTTCGTGGGTAGCTACCCATTATTTTCCCCATACCCTGCGGGTAATGGGTAAACGTTCATTACACATTCCCCACGACGACGTGTATGGGTTACTCATGGGGGGGTAAATACGAACTCTGATGTTTTCAGTCGACTTGAAACGACAAGATTGTTAAACACAAATCAACTTCCTTTCGTTTCGCAACTGAAAAAACTGTTATTGCAAAGGTAATTTCGTTTGCCACAAAGGAAATTTCATTAAACCCGACAATTATCATAATTTTCTTTTGCGGGACATAAAGAAACGAATTTATTATGAATTTTAATAGAAATTTGAAAATTTTGAGGAATTTGAGATTAATGCTAGAGCTTGTAAAGGGTGTCTCAATAAGACTGCAGTTTTTAAATTTAGTGTAATTTTTTTCTTGTGCAAGTGGCAACTGTGAAATTTGGCAGCTGTCACATTTGTTTATTCCGATTATTAAAAATTCAGCGATTTACGAAAGAACAACGCGTTTTAACTTAACTTATTACAAAAATTGGGAAAGTTAAGCTCGCAAACTTCCAAGAATTTTCAGTCGAGAAACTGCACCTAATGTGTCAACCATTCGAAGAGTGGTAAACAAATTTCACGAAACTGGGTCGGTTATAGACAGTTAAGACCCTTGTGCGTCAACGTACCGGTCGGTCTCGTGAAAACATTGCTGCTGCAAACGAGAGTGTCGCCGAAAACATCCATTCGGCATCGATCTCAACGATTTCAAATTTCACGAAGTACTAAGCAGCCAATTTTGACAAAAGACCTCCACCTTCATGCATACAAAAGTCAGCTTACTCAGGAGCTATAACCAGCAGACCAGTAGAACCAGCAACGTTAATTCGTTTAATGGGAAATGGAGCAAAGTGAAGTCAATGCCAATTTTTGAAGAAAAGTCATCTTCTCCGATGAAGCGCATTCCCATCTGAATGGCTTGGTGACTACACAAAATTGTCGAATTTGGGGCTCAGACAATTCTCATGCAATCCATGACAAGCAAATGCACCCACAACGAGCAACTGTCTGGTGCGGATTTTGGTCAGATGCAGATTTTGGTCAGTCAGTACTTTTTTGATGATGGGGCCGAAATTGCAGTGACTGTGAACGGTATTCGTTATAGGAACATGATAACGGAGTTCTTGTGGCCTCAACTGGACGGTATGGATCTGGACGACATGTGATTTCAGCGAGACGGCGCCACCTGCCACTCCGCGCATGAAACAATCGATCTATTGTTGCAACGACTTCCAGAATAAATTATCTCAAGAAATTCTAATGTCAACTGGCCACCAAGATCAAAAGATTTAACGCCGTGCGATTTCTTTCTTTGGAGTTTTATGATATCTCGGGTTTATGCGAATAAACCAGAAACAATTGCTGAGTTCAAATCCGAGATCCAACGCGTCATCGGTGAGTTACAGCCACATCTCTGTGAATAAGTCTTTGAAAATTTCATGAAAACAGTAATGGCCTGTCATCAGAGCCCTTGGGGACCATTTGATGGATATTTTATTTCATACTTTATCGGAACATGTCTTCTTAACAATCCAATAAAAAAAATCTCAACGATTTCAAAAAAATACATGTTTTTATTTTAAAATCAAAAGGTGCATTCCTACTGAGACACCCTTTCTATAGAGGACGCTAAGTGGCACCTAGAAAATACCCTGGAATTTATTTTTAACTTTATCAATAACGTAAAGGGTGGGCCATGTAAAATTTAGAATTTAATTTGGCTTTAAAAAAAATTATAGAAATTGTGAAAACACAAAAAAGTAATAGAATAAAAAAAATTATAGAAATTTTTTTAAATTATGATTTTATTCGTAAGGCCCATCATAGACATTTATGAATGAAACACAACATCGTTAAAATGGCTTTCTTGGCTTGCTTTATACACGCTGAAAAATCGGTAATTTTTTGTTGTTTGGATGCAAATATAACGTATTTGTAGCTTGTCGCAAATATACACTACTTGTGCCCAAACACATTGTGTTTGCTAATAACATCTTTGAGACACAATGATTAACAGGTAATAAGATATGTTTTTGTGACCCAAATGTAGCTTTGCTTGTGAAAACTGCTGAAAATAAAACGTGACAGACAACAAAGAAACAAAAATTCAGCAGATCTTCAATTCCTGAAAACAAAGCTTGCAAACAAGTACATGTTTCCTGCAATATATGTTGAAAGGGCTGATATTTTTCAGCGTGCACCTAGTTCACGCTGCCGCGAAATTGGCAACTTCGGATTGAAATTATCGAAAGAAATTGAAGTCGTTCATACTGGGCATTTGAGCAATTTCGTTGCAAACTAACAACTATTTGTTAACAAACAACTGTTTGGTTAGAAACAACTGTTTTTTACAAACAACTGTTTGTTTAAAAACGACCGTTTGTCTACAAACAACTGTTTGCTTACAAACAACAGTTTGCTTACAAACAACAGTTTGTTTACAAACAACAGTTTGTTTACAAACAACTGTTTTTTACAAACAACTGTTTGTCTACAAACAACTGTTTGTCTACAAACAACTGTTTGTCTACAAACAACTGTTTGTTTACAAACAACTGTTTGTTTACAAACAACTGTTTTTAACAAACAACTGTTTGTCTACAAGCATATATACTTTATGTTTACAAGCAACTGTTTGTTTGCAAACAACTGTTTGTTTACAACAACCACTGTTTGTTTACAATCAACTATTTGCTTACAAACAACTATTTGTTTCCAAACAAATGTGTGTTTCCAAACAAATGTTTGTGTCCAAACAAATGTTTGTTTCAAAACAAATGTTTGTTTACAAACAACTGTGTGTTTACTAACAACTGTTTGTTTACAAACAACTGTTTGTTTACTAACAACTGTTTGTTTACAAACAACTCTTTGTTTACAAACAACTGTTTTTAACAAACAACTGTTTGTCTACAAGCAGATATACTTTATGTTTACAAACAACTGTTTTTTACAAACAACTGTTTGTCTATAAACAACTGTTTGTCTACAAACAACTGTTTGTGTACAAACAACTGTTTGTTTCCAAACAAATGTTTGTTTCAAAACAAATGTTTGTTCACAAACAACTGTGTGTTTACTAACAACTGTTTACAAACAACTGTTTGTTTACAAGCAACTGTTTGTTTACAAACAACTGTTTGTTTACAAACAACTGTTTGTTTACAAACAACTGTTTGTCTATAAACAACTGTCTGTCTACAAACAACTGTTTGTGTACAAACAACTGTTTGTTTCCAAACAACTATTTGTTTCCAAACTAATGTTTGTTTCAAAACAAATGTTTGTTTACAAACGACCGCTAGTTTACAAACAACTGCTTGTTTACAAACAACTGTTTGCTTACAAACAACAGTTTATTTACAAACAACAGTTTGTTTACAATCAACTGTTTTTTACAAGCAACTGGTTTTTACAAACAACTGTTTGTCTACAAACAACTGTTTGTTTACAAAAAACTGTCTTTAACAAACAACTGTTTGTCTACAAGCATATATACTTTAAGTTTACAAACAACTGTTTGTTTACAAACAACTGTTTGTTTACAACAACCACTGTTTGTTTACAAACAACTATTTGCTTACAAACAACTGTTTGTTTCCAAACAAATGTTTGTTTCCAAACAACTGTTTGTGTCCAAACAAATGTTTGTTTAAAAACAAATGTTTGTTTACAAACAACTGTGTGTTTACTAACAACTGTTTGTTTACAAACAACTGTTTGTTTACAAACAACTGTTTGTTTACAAACAACTGTTTGTTTACAAACAACTGTTTGTTTATTTTACAATCAACTGTTTGTTTACAAACAAACAACTGTTTGTTTACTTTACAAACAACTGTTTGTTTCCAAAGAAATGTTTGTTTACATAGATTGAAAATGAGATTCATCGGAGAAGATGATTTTTCGGTAAAAACGCTCAGGACTCATGAGGTCACGAGGATTCAGTTCTTGAACTAATGGGAAGTGTGTATAATGTGTTTTTGGATCTTGTCGCAAATATAGTAAACCTGTGTCCAAATACATTGTGTTTGCTATTCCATATTGCATGTTTGAATCACAATGATTAATATGTTATTATATATGTGTTTGTGATCCAAATATAGCTATGTTTGTGATACAAATATATCTGTGGTTGTTAGACTGTTGTTTTAAAATATACCTGATTATCCTATTTTTAATTTTAGTCTCTCCAAATAATCTCTGACTCTTTGAATATAATCGGTTTTTTGCAGAACTTAAAAATGTTTACTCGATTCTATTGGACATTTAAAATACATTAATTGAAATTTAAAAATTCTATTTGAAATTTAAAAATCTGTAATCGAAATTTAGTAAAACATCAAATTGAAAGTTAAAACAGATTTAGTAGGAATTTAAGACATCAATAAAATGTTTAAAATACCTCAACACCACATCTGAATTTTAAATCATGTCAAATGACATTTAAAACATGTCAATTGAAACTTGGAAACTTGGTAGTGTGCGCGGCTATTATGCTCTGACGTCCTCAAATTCCCTTTGACGGCAGTCACCTCTCTTAGACACTTTCCAGTATTTAGTCATGAAAAAAGCTTCTGAAAATATCGTTCGGAACCCGTGTAGAACTGTACTTATAGGTCCCAATCAGTGAGTGTAAAACTAGAACGCGCACAGCTAACTGGTTGTGAGAAGCTCTCCGTAATCCCTTCACGGGATGTAACGGGAAACCATAACAACCATAATAATTGAAATTTAAAAGACATCGATTGAAATTCAACAGACATTAATTGAATTTGAAAACACATCAATTCAAATTGAAAAATCATTAATTAAACTTTAAAGACCCAAAATATAGCATCGGTTAATAATTTTTGGAAATTCAACGAAAGAATTTTAAATTTCAATTGATGTCTTTTAAATATCATTTGATTTCCTTTTGGGTTCAATTGATATCGCCTAAATTTCAATTGATACATTTTTATATTTTACTTGATGTATTTGACATTTCAAGCAGAATTTTTAAATAAAAAAATATTTTCCCCAAAGAAAATATTATTTATTCAAAAAGTTACGGAGTTGTTCAACCTGCCCTTGTAAATGCGTGTGAGCATAATTTCGTATTATGTACGAATAATTTCTTACTTTGTACGAATAATTTCGTACTATGTACGAAAAATTTCTTATATCTACGAATAATTTCTTACTATGTACGAGTACTTTCTTACAATCGGTTTGTACTATTTACGAAGCAAATTGTGCAAGAAAGAATCAGTTACAAATATTCAAAAAATGTTACGAAGCGGATCAATAAGTCCGTGACTTTTTTTTGCAATTTTATTTTTCAACATAATTTGTTTTTAGCTCAATACACTTAGTCCAACGTTTCTCCAATTTGTGTATCCCTTCCAAAAAATAGGATTTCTCGAGGTCCATAGAATAGGCATTTGTTTGATCAATAATTTCATCGTTGGTGCTAAATCTCTTTCCACCGAGCCATTTCTTGAGGTTTGGAAATAGGAAATAGTCACTAGGGGCTAAATCCGGAGAATATGACGGATGAGATACCAATTCGTAGCCCAATTCCAACAACTCCAAACAATTCTTTGAAGTTGTCACATGATTACGTTTATGGTCAATTGAGAGCAAACGCGGCACCCATCTTGCAGACAGCTTTCTTAAACCCAACTGATCATTTAAAATCGAAACCACACTGCCATATGAAATGCCTATGGCAACAACAATCTCACGCACTTTTACTCTTCGATCGGCCAACACCATATCGTGGATTTTTTCGACATTTTCGGGTGTACTGACCTCAATTGGCCGTCCAGAACGTTCAGCGTCATTTGTACTTGTGCGACCACAACGAAAGTCAGTAAACCACTTTTTTACCATTGAAATCGATGGTGCAGAGCCCCCATAGTATTTATCAAGATTTTCCTTGGTTTGATTGAGAGTTTTTTTTCGCAAAAAATAATGTTTAATGAGAACTCGAAATTCAATTTTTTCCATTTTTAAAAAATTCACGAGGGTGTCTGTTTTGAACGGCTGTTAAACGCAAAGTAAATGACGGAACTTGCACAAAATTTGATAGTAGTCTATTAACATGTGGTACTTGATGGTAGCAGTGTTGCATTTCAAATAACTACGAGGGAATTTCGAAAAGTGTCGGACTTATTGCTCCACCCTCGAATTGCCAAATGACTAAATTGCAATATTAGCATTATAATTTCACATTGTTCCCCAATTTTAGAAATGTATTTTTCTCAGTTTTGAGAGATAATTTTTAAATCACTTAAATCGAAAACGCTGGCAAATACTGTGACTAAAAACACAGCCCAGAAAAAAATGGTTTCCCATTACATTCCATGAAGGGATTGGTGGGAGAGTCTCACAACCAATGAGCTGTGCGCTTTCTAGTTTTACACTTACTCATAGGGACAAATAGTTTTACACCGGTTCCGAACGTTATTGTAATACACCGTTTCATGGCTAAATACTTGATAGTATCGCCATCACTAAGCGAGGTCTAAAGAAATGTAAGGTGATCAGAGCAGGGATCGAACCAACGGCCACAAAAACACACGCATTTCGTAATAAATTCCCTTCTGCAATAACAAACTGAACGCCGAGGCCATTTCATTTCTAGATTCACTAATAGTTCAGATACTGTTTAACACCGTTTGCAAAAGATAAAAATACTTTCAACTCATCATAAAGGAAAAAAGCGGCAAATGAATGGCGGAATTAAACACATCAACAATTTAACATAGCGGCACCTTAGTGCAATCTTGAGCAACCTCAATCAAACCTAGATACAGTAAAGTTCATAAATATACCAAAGTTCAAAACCCACTTCCGCTTGATTGTTCAATAGTCTGGTGTTAAATGCTGCTGTTCCCCTAGTACTCTAGAATTTGCTATTGTTGCATATTTCTTTGCCATTGCCATTGTGGCATATGAAGGTGTCACCTCTTAAGCCCCACCAATAATCACTGGTTGGGGGTGGTGGAGGAAGAAGAAAGACCTAGGAAGAAGAAAAACCTACCCTTTTGTCGCCACCTTTTAAACGTTTATGGGAGATAGTTTGAAATGCATCCATCTTTTGTGCGTCTTCATAAGGATAATAACAACGGTGCTTTGGCCCCTTTTCTTCTTTTCGCAAATTGTATTGCATTATAAGCAATTTCGCATTCGTAGTTTTATTTTTCTGACATTTAAGCCCCTCATGCATGTCCGTCTGGTAGGTTTAGAAAGACAAAGGCTGACTGACAGGCAGGCGGTGAGTTTTTTCTCTTTAGTGCGCTTAGAAACTTTTCTATTATATTTTCAGATGATGATGCCGCAGCTGCTACATAGTGGCGGTTGAGCATAAAAAAGTGGCACCTGCTAAGGTTGCCATTCATTTCTGCTAAACGTCAACAGACGCTGCAAAAGTATCACCTTTGCCGTAAAAAGGTTTCTTTGTAGTCTGTGGTTTGTCGACTTCACCTTCCGCCCTTAAATGAGAAATAGCTTAAGCCACTCGGCGGTAGCTGGAGTTGTAGGAATTTGCAACTGTTTGCAACACAATTGCGGTTTTAGGAAGCGTTTTAGAGAACTACAAAAGGTTTTGGTTATACAAGTACTATTCACTCTTGCTCCGTCTTCTGCACACAGCTCGCTGTATCTTCAACAGACACAAATACGAGTACTCCAGGAATTTAGCCGGAACAACTACGGGAAAGGGGGAAGTAGCTTTACACTTTATGTGTTTTTATGTTTTCTAATGTTTGCGGTGGAAATGCGAGGGTGGCGCGTCGCGAAACAAGCTTCCCTTTTCAGCGTTTTCTTTAAGCAGCAACCTTTGTCAAAACACTTTAAAGTTTTCTAAATAAAAGTTAATTATTTTTGTTCTCCGCCGCATCAAAAATGCAGATTATTTTGTAAAGAAGTTGAGCAGCTTCTGTTTCGTTCCTTTTAATGAGGGTTGAAGTTCATGAGATTTACTTAGAAGGAGATAATGTTTAATTTTATACGTTTAAGTGCATAATGATTTTAATTTTAAATTAAAAAAGAAATAGTAGAAACATATGATGCGGTTAAATGTTGTTTATTACTGTTTCGAGCAGATTTACCACAATGGCTTAATAAAAACTCCGTGTAGTTACTTACAGTAAAACGTATAAATCAGTAGGAAACTGTCGAAGTTGTTCGAACAATACAAGTTCATGAACTAGTAAAATATGAACTAATGAAATATGAACTAGTGTAATATGAACTAGTGAAATATGAAGTAGAGAAATATGAACTAATGAAATAGGAACTAGTGAAATATGAACTAGAGAAATAGGAACCAGTGAAATATGAACTAGAGAAATATGAACTAGAGAAATATGAACCAGTGAAATATGAACTAACGACATATGAACTAGTGAAATATGAACTAGAGAAATATGGACTAACGAAACAAGAACTAGTGAAATATGAACTAGAGAAATATGAACTAGTGCAATATGAACTAGTGAAATATGAACTAATGAAATAGGAACTAGGGAAATATGAACTAATGAAATAGGACCTACTGAAATATGAACTAGTATTATATGAACTATTGAAAAATGAACTAATGAAATATGAACTAATGAAATATGAACTAATGAAATATGAACTAGCAAAATATGAACTAATGACATATGAACTAGTGAAAGATGAACGAGTGAAATATGAACTAATGAACTAGGACCTACGGAAATATGAACAAGTGAAATATGAACCAGTGAAATATGAACTAGAGAAATATGAACTTCAACATTTCCAATTGAAATTTAAAAAACTCAGTAAACTTTAAAAGTCCTATTTGAAATATAAAAACCATCAGTTGAAATTTAAAATAACTACATCAACTGAAATTTTTAAGGCAAAAATTGAAATTTAAAACACACTAATTGATTATTTTTGAAATTCAATTAATTGAAATTTTAAAGATATCAATTGATCCTAAAATATAGAATCAATCTGTCAATAATTTTTGAATTTTCATTGACGAATTAAAACCATTTAAATTTCAATTGATGCCTTTTAAATTTCAATTGATGTGTTTTAAATTTCAATTGAGATACGTCTTCTAAGTTTCAAACAGGATTTTGAAATTTCAATTGATGCAAAAAATATCAATTAAATTTTGAAAGTATGAGTCGAAATTTGGAAATTTTATTGGAAATTTAAAATAAATCATTAAAATTTAAAAATAACATTTGAAAATCAAAAAACTGCTAATGAAAGTTAAAAGAGATTAGCAGGAATTTAAGACATGAATTAATGTTTAAAACACTTCAATTGAAATTCAAAACTCAACAATTGAAATTAAAGAGATCTGAATTGGATTTTAAAACACATCAATGGAAATTTAAAAGACTTTAAAAGACTAATACCTTAAATACAGAATAGGTTAATTTTTGAATTTCCAGTGAAAAATTTTAAATGTCATTATTGTATTCAATTTGTTTTAATGTTTAATGTTTTCTAAAATTCATTTGATGTTTATTAAATTTCAATTCATATATTTTACATTTCAAACAGGAGTTTTCAATTTCAATTCATGCATTTAAAATTTCAAATCGAATTTTTTAAATTGAAATTCAATAAAAATACCAATTAAATTTTAAAAAACATGTCTTGAACTTGGGCAATTTAAAGTAGATCATTAAAATTGAAGCCCTTGGCGGAAGAAGGTGTTAACTCAATTTTTTTCAAAAAGACATCAATTGAATTTTAAAACACATCAATTCAAATTTAAAACACATCAATTCAAACTTTAGAAACCTAAAATATAGAATCAGTTAATATTTTTGGGAATTTCCACGGAAGAATTCATTTAATGTCTTTCAAATTTCATTTTGATGTCGTTTTAATTTCAATTGGCATCTTCTGAGTTTCGATTGATGCTTTTTTTAATATCAATTGATGCTTTTTTCAATTGATGATTTCTAAATTTTAATTGATGTTGTTCAAATTTTAATTGTGGTATTTTGCACTTCCAACAGAATCTTTGAATTTCAATTGATTAACTTTGAAATCGAATGTATTAAATTGAAATTCAAAAAATATCAATTATATTTTGAAAAATATCAATTATATTTTGAAAAATATCACTTGAAATTTTGAACTCGATTTGAAATTTAAAAAATATCAAGTGAAGTTAAAAAAACATGAGGCGAAATTTAAAAAACATCAAGTGAAATTTAACAGAGCTCAGTAGAATTTAAAAAGACATCAATTAATGTTTAAAACACATCAATTGAAATTTAAAATACATAAATTTAAACTCGTAAGACATCAATTGAATTTTAAAACACATTTTTTGAAATTTAAAATTCGTCAAATGGGCGGCTTTGGTCTGGGAGATCGTCCCACTACCTGAGAGCTGACTCGCGAGAGAAAACATCTTTCTGCCGTAGCTTACAGCTTGGAGTCGACTCTTAACTATGGAAGTTGGCCCGCTAACCGAGAGCCGATATTCTTCTATTGTGTCTGTCGCCACCGAGTCCAGCTCTCGTATTGCGAACCGAGAACTAAAGTTCTGCCAGAAGTGGAAACTGGTTCTCTAACTACCAGCTGGATCGCTAGCAGAGAGCCGCTGTCCTTGTCGGGTCTAAGCTATGCGCAAGATTTTGAGCTCGCGAACAAATGCGAACTTTGAATTCAGCCATCGACTATATGAATGTTCCAAGATGAGCCAATACAAAGGTGGGATGCTTAGAAAATATTTTGTTTGTTTATCTATTATTATTTTTTATTGTGGATAATTTTTTTTTTATTTATTTATTCGGCTTTTTTATTTGTACTTTTTGTTTCATTTTTGAAGCTCAAGACCATCAATATCTCTATAAATAGAGATATAGATTTTTTTTAAATAAGATGTTTTGCAAATGCATCCTCACGATTCCTGGCAAACCTTATAGCTATTTCCGATCTAGCCACAGGTCTTCATCAGCGGTTGTTTGTTTTTTATTTATATCTTACCGGGAGAATTAGAATTCTTTGCTCAATCACTTACCTGAAAATAGAAGAAACAAAATTTTAAAATATTGTTAATTAATATGCAACATAATACAAAACTGTGTGGGAATATAATACAAATTAATGCAGCTGAAAATGTGTTTTTCTGAAAAGGACTTGAAATGTGATTCTACAATATTATACCTCAGGTACTACACGCTGAAAACCCCCGACCTCTGTCACATATTCTCCCAAACAAATTCTGCAGGAACCATGTATATGTTTGGAACACACTCCAAATAGTCATATATTTGCAAGTCCTAAACACACTTATGTATATTTAAAGGCAAACATTAGCATGTTTATTTTCGAGTATGCACACTTCTACCTGGAACCACGTGAGTATTTCAAACTCACTTATATTTAAATACAAACATTAACATGTTTACTTCGACTACTACTACTTGTTGCATGTTGCATGTTGCAAATATCCACCTACTGACGTCTAAGTATTCGTGTATTTCTTCCCAAACGAACGCTTGGCAACTGATTGCATGAATCGCACACGCAACAGATCAGCCAACATAAGAAACACCCAATTCATTTACACACTCATTCAGGTACATTTATGAATCACGGGCTGAAAGAATATTGCAAAACTATAGTTGTATACTTGCAATAACATTAACTTAGGCTAAGAACAACCCGTATTTGTCCCTCTTTTATTACTTTGCTCCGGACAGATTAAAGCGGAAAACAATTAAGTAAGCAGAGTACCACACACAGCAGTGTTTGTATCACAAACATAGCTGTATTTGGATCACAAACACATATATTGTAACATATTAATCATTGTGTCTCAAACATGTAATATTGAATAGCAAAAACTATATGTTTGGACACAAGTTTTGCGATATTTGCGACAAGCTCCAAACACACGTGGCATTTGTATCCCAATAAGAAACAAAGGCAGATCTGTCAGCGTGTGTTTGGACAAAAGTATTCTATATTTGCGACAAGCCCCAAACACATGTTGTATTTGCATCCAAACAAGAAACAAAGACAGATTTTTCAACACAGCTTGTAAACGGTCCCAGCAACATATTGCAGGAAACATGTATATGTTTGCAAGCATTGTTTTCATGAATTGAAGATCTGCTGGCTTATAGTTTCTATGTAGTCTGTCATGTCTTTGTTTTCAACAGTTTTCGGCATATAGTATTATAACCTATTAATCCTTGTGTCTCAAACATGTAATATTGAATAGCAAACACAATGTGTTTGGACACAATTATATTATATTTGCGAAAAGTTAAAAACACTTTATATTTGCATACAAACAACAATAAAAGGCAGATTTTCCAGTGCGTAGTAATAACCAATTTAAAATTTAAAAAATCTAAACCAGCTGTGTCAATTTTAATGTTTTACAAAATGCTGCAATTTCTTTCCCATGGTGGCAATTTCATTTTTAAAATGCCACTTGCTGGTTGTGCATAAAAATGTTAATTCTTTGCCGTATTTTGGAAATCACAAGCATTTTACAAAAACCTCAAATACAAATCACAGCATTTGGTATTAGGGGTAGACATGAGACATAACGTAAATAATCAATGACATATATCAGTTTAGGGATTGCAGCATAATGCAAGCAAT
This sequence comes from Phaonia tiefii, assembly GCA_963931995.1. Taxonomy (NCBI): domain Eukaryota; kingdom Metazoa; phylum Arthropoda; class Insecta; order Diptera; family Muscidae; genus Phaonia; species Phaonia tiefii. Next base: position 19,922,507 of record OZ008369.1, on the reverse strand, counting down.
ATGACAAAACCCATATCCCTCACCCCGAGCGAAATATCATCTAAGCAATACACCACACTCGCCAAGAATTCCGAAAAAGGTTAAAATAACCATTCAGTGAATATGTGATGTAAAGCTTTTCCAATTTCCTCAATGTTGAAAATATCTATAAATCTTTCAATGTAAATGTCTGGAAACGAAATCAAGAATCAATGTTGTCGATGCATTTGTAAGAGCGTCCGAACTTTAATCCTTTTTAACTTTTCACACTTTGCTCGTGTGGTTTAATATCGTATATTTTTTTTTTTGATGTCAGTTTCCCTCTCGTTCCACCCCTGGCCACATGGTCCTTGGAGAAACAAGTGAAATACGAAACCAATCAAGTAAAATGTTTAGCCACAAACTCTACAGAAAAAAAAACAGCGAAAAGAAAATCAACTCTAAATCGTCAGTTGAAATGCAAAAGGAAGTAACACACAAAAAAAATTAAAAAGAAATGTAAAGCCAAATGTTGAAACATGTTGGTGCAAAAATGAAGGTGAAAAATTAAGTAAAAATAAAAACTATTGGAACAAAGTTCCTTATCGCACGTTACGGGTGGAGGCTAAATGAAAATAAATTAAACAACTTATTTTTAACACTATTATGCTACAACCCAGAATTATCAACTATATTGGGTGCTTTTGCTTTGGTTTGTGTCTAGACTAACATATGTTGTGAAATTTCTTGTTTAATGGGAAGTTTTCTAGGTGCAGCCTGTAACCAACATTTAGTATAGATTGTAGTTTTGAACCCAATAATTTTGAAAATCCAAAATGAAAGAAGTTTAAAAGAAAAACATTTTCTTAAATAAGTGCCTTTTCGTAAAAAAAGTAAATTTTCTCAAAAAAGAAATACCTATTCATATTCTTAAACAAAGTAAATTTTCTTTAAAAAAAACCTTATCTTATAGAAGCACCTTTGCTTAAAAAAGTAAATTGTCTTACAAAAACTACATTTTCTTAAAAAAAATATTTTTTAAATAAGTACCTTTTCTTAAAAAAGTAAATTTTCTTAAAAAAATACATTTTCTTACAACAAATTGTATTTTCTTAAAGAACTCCATTTTCATTAAAGAGTACCTTCTTTGTGAAACAAAATATATTATCATGAGTTAAGTACCTACTCTTAAAAATGACCAATTTAAAAAAAATCCATTTCTTAAAAACCCCCTTTACTTCCAAAAAAAATACCTTCTCTTAAAAAATACCTTTTGTTAAAAAAAATTCCTTCTCAAAAGTACCTTTTCTTAAAAATTTTTTTTCTTTTTCCTTTCTTAAGATAATAGCCTTTCTGAAAATAAGTACATTTTCTTAAAAAAAATAACCTTTTCCTAAATAGAGTACCACTTATTTAAAAAGTACCGGTTTTTAAAAAAAGCACTTCTTTGCAAAAAATAAACAATCATGCTCTTATAGCTTTTTCTTCCAGAAAGTACTTCTTAAAAATAGTACATTTTCTTAAAAAAAACCTATTCTTAAAAAAAATACCTTCCCTAAAAAAACAACATTTTCTTACAAAATTTCCTTTTTTAAAAGTACCTTTCTTAAAAAAAAAATAATACCTTTGTTTTTCTTTTCTTGAGATAAGTAGGCTTTTTGAAAATAAGTAAATATTCGTAAAAAATACCCATTTTCTAAAAAGAGTACCACACTGAAAGAATTATCTTCATAATACCTACTTATGAATTTTTCATAGATTCTATGAAATGTTTCATTATTTTGCAGCCAAAGAAACATATCATAGAATCTATGAAAGATTTTCATAGATTTCATGAAGTTAAATTTATTAAACTTTTTATGAAAACTTCGTACAATATATGAAATTGAAACATAAATTCTATGAAAATATTTTATAGATTCTATGAAAATATTTCATAGATTTTAGGAAGCTTTCGTAGATTTAGCTTCATATAATCTATGAAATATTAAATCTGTCATAATAACTATGAATGAGTTGCATGGGACCTATGAAAATCTTTCATGGAATTTACGAATTTGTTTCATAGATTCTCTGAATCAATTTAATAGAAAGAGGGGGCGAGGATTATGGGGAATAATAACGATTGTTTATCGTGTTTGTACCGATTATTAGTTTTTGTGCGCAAAGAGAAATACGAATATATGTGTTGTTGCCGTTTATGTTATGCAAAAACAGCAAAGAGTAAGGAAGACCAGAAACATAGCAAAATACCACACTAGAAATATAATAATTTCTATGTTTCCGGTTCCAACTCTGTTGTAATACTAAACCACAGAGTAATAGAAAAGAACTTTAATGCCTCTCTTCGTGTTCTCTAATGACGTCGAGGTAGTAGGCCATTTCATCGAGTTCGAGTTGCTTTGGTGATTTACTCTTTGGTTGGCTTAATACGGACAGAAATAAAATGGAAAGGAAAAAAAGGGAATGCATTAGTTTCAATCAAACCCTTTTAAACTTAGTTTGCTGCATGGTCTATAATTTGCATGTCTTCTTTGGTCTCTCATTCTACATCATTTCCCTAGTACCTTTTCGGTCAGCTGTGCCATAGAAACCCCCCTGACTAAACTAATAATATTCCCTATTATTTTCTTAACCCTTTTGATTTAGTTACCATGCTGTACAGCTACATCTCCAACAACAATTTCAATGCTTCTGCTTGTGCATGTTTGTGCCAAATCCATGGCTGAACCAGTAGAGGACGCATTAAAACAGCTGATTTTGCTTTCTAATGACCCCAACTGTCAAATTTAGTGTATTTTGTTATTGAATTTTGTTCTTTACTTTGTTTGTTTGTGTTGAATCGTGTTGTTTGTCGGTGAATCTTTTTCCCTTCTAATTTTATAGGTAAATAAATAAATGTCGGCATCTAAGATATGTGTACATTAACAAAGAGTGAAGTTCGTAAATTATTTTTAAAATCTTCTCTCATGAAATGTATTAAAAATTCAAAAAATTTCTAAAACTATTGTTATACAATTATTAATGAAGCATTTTCATAACGATAATGAAATGTTTTCATACAATTAATGAAGAATTTTGAATGCAACTTTTCTATGAACACGTTTCGTAAATTTCGTAAAATTCATAACATTTTATTTACAGGATCTATGAAATCTATGAAAAACTTCATAGGATTAATGAAGAATTTTTAATGAAGAATGATTCATTAATATTATGAAGAAAATTCTTTCAGTGCACTTCTTTAAAAAGTACGTGTTCAAAAAAAAGTACTTCTTTGTAAAAAAAAATCATACTCTTATGGCTTTTTCTTCCAGAAAGAACTTCTTCTTAAAAATACTACATTTCCTTAAAAAAAATACATTCTCTTAAAAAAAATACCTTCCCTAAAAAAAACATTTTCCTACAAAATTTCCTTTTTTTAAAAGTATATTTTCTTAAAAATAAAACAATACCTTTTCTTGAGCTAAGTAGCCCTTTTGAAAATAAGTAAATTTTCTTAAAAAAAATACCCTTTTTCTAAAAGGGGTACCAATTTTTTAAAAAGTACCTGTATTTAAAAAAAATAATTCTTTCTAAAAAAAAAATGCATACTCTTATGACTGTTTCTTCCAGAAGTACTTTTTCTTAAAAATAGTAACTTTTCTTTAAAAATACATTAGCTTTTAATAAAAGAAGTACCTCTCTTTAAAAAATTACCTTTTTGGTAAAATACAACACATATTCGTACAAAAAGGACCTAAATATATATTTTTTTTAAAAAAAATACATTCTATAACAAAAAGGTTTAACATTTTACAAAAAGTTTCTTTTCTTAAAGATCCATTTAAATTATCGTATTTTTTAACGGGCACCATGGCGTGTTGGAACTAACTAGTACATAATATTGTAACAAATAAGTAGAAGCTTTTACTTAGTCTTAATGAACAGACAAAGTGTGTAACTAACAGGGCGATTAATGCTGCGCCTGAAAGTATGCATTGTAACAACATACCAGCTCGCTAAACCAGTAGCATGAATTCGCCTCAGTTAAGATAATTTCCCACTATTCGAGATGATTCTACAACGTTAACTAACAACAACGACTAGAAGGCTCTTGAATTCGCTAGAGATAACTACATTTTAGAGAATGGTGAGTTCGTATAAATACGGGAGGTCTTTGGAACGGAGAGTTCAGTTTGTGATTAAACCCCGTAAAGTAAGCAATGAGAATTGATAGTAAAATATAAAACTTGTTAAAGTGTTATAAATAAAGTAAACTGTTGTACTATATGTATAAGTAAAACAAAAGGAAGTAAAACCGTTGTAATTATTTAAAACTAACCTTGTTTTATTATTGGGAATGAATCAACGCAAAAAGGACGAATAAGGAAATTCGTAACAATATATAGCGAAAGGAACTTCATACCAACCGGGTGTCCCCTGACACCTCATGTAATTTTTTTTTAATTTTCCGATTACTTCCCATAATTTCCCATAAAAATTTCTAATAGCATTTAACAATACCTGTTTTATCTGCAAAGGAATTGTTAAAAACAACTTAAGTCATTTTACATTTCAGCTGGCAATAAGTACGCAAAGCATGTATTAAAGTTTGTAGATATATGGGGTACATAAATTGCTATCTTAACATAGGAATGACGTTGAATAAATATAAATGTTAAAAGATTGAAAGATATACACAGTTGGCTGGCTGTTGACTTAAACATGTGTTTAGTTTATTTGGTATCAGTCTGTTGGTTGCCCTATTCAAAGATAGAAGGAACTTAAGTGTCATAGTCAAAAGTGTTGTTGAACATTTTGATATCTTTAAAAATGCACTGGTACATATGAGTGTTTGCACATTAGGATCTTCCTTAGGCGGAAAAAAAGGAGACCAACTAGGGCAACTTCTCAATAACATTTACTCTATCCTTAATTCTACATCGAAGCAACGACGAATAAGTCTGCCCTGTCTACACATCAATGTCAGTTGGTCTTTCATTTTGCTTATATGCCGAGTTTTTTATTTTTTTGTTCTCATTCTGCGTCTAATGTTGCCACTGGGTATCGTTTTGCAAATATATCCTAGTGTGTTGTAGTATATGATGTTACCACATGTGTAACCGTGTCCTTTTCTATGACAGCAAGAGTTCTATCGAGACTGGATAGGCGGTAATACCAGCAGGCCTTCTAGAATTAAGACTAATGTTGAAAAATGTTACTAATATTACAAAATGCAAGCATACACAATTTCCTATTAAAACAAACCCCTTCGAAATTTAATACAAAATTCCCTTTGAAAGTTTAAAAAAAATTAGAAATTTAAAAAAAAAATAGAAAAATTTAAAAAAATCAGTCATTGAAGTCAAGAAAATTTCCTTTGAAATCTAAAAGTATCAATTAAAGTCTATAAATTTACTTTAAAAAACAAAAGGTATTAAAAAACATACAAAAATTCAAAATCTTTGACGATTCTTGATACAAAAATCAGTGTGAGACAAAATTTTTGAAAATGATGGGGTTCTGTCAACGGATTCTGGTAGAATGATCTAAAAAAATATACGTGTATCGGCGTTTTGCCAAATCTGATCAGAATTTTTTGTAGGGCGGGTCAAAGTTTCCGCCCTTCGGAACTTTCCTGCAACATATCGACATGCAAAATTGTGTGTTCCTTACAAAATATGTTCAAAAGTTTTATAGAATAGATTCAGATAAACATTTTTGTGGAACAAATTAACCCTCTATCTGTCACGTATAACCATAATTTTTACTTTTTTTTTTTTGAAAACTCGCACAAACTGCTCCAAAATGACGGGGGGCGTGGTCAAAATGTTCTACAAAAATGATCGCCATAAAATTTCACTATATGTGTCCGAACACTCCAAAACACAAATCTTAGCCCAAGTGCTAGATAAAATATGAAATATGACAAATTTCATTATTAACCCTTTGGAAGCAGTTAGTTTTTGCTTATTATCTACCACTTGGGCTAAGATTTATGTGTTTGGAGTGTTCGGACACATATAGTGAAATTTTATGGCGCTCATTTCTGTAGAATATTTTGACCACGCCTCCCATCATTTTGGAGCAGTTTTTTGAGAGTTTTCAAAAAATAAAGTAAAAATTATGCAGGAAAGTTCCGAGGGGGGAAACTTTGACACGCCCTAAAAAAAATTCTGATCAGATCTGGCAAAACGCCGATACACATACATTTTTTTAGACCATTCTACCAGAATCCGTTGACAGAACCCCATTATTTTTTTTTGGTGTCGCACAGTGTATTTAGTTCTTAAGTTAGACGTTTTATTAATTCATTAGATTTGAATTGTATTTATCATAATTGATCAGATTTGAATTCATATATATATTGTCGGTTTTCATTTAACTGAAATTGAGTTGAAAAGATTTAAATTGCAATTGACTGAAATTTAATTAATGAAATTGAAATTTCAATTTGAATCTCATTCAATTTCTCTGAAGACATTATATCTCGAAAATGCGCTGCGGTATTGACAAACCATGTTTGGACATTCTTAAAATACTATTTCGGCACAAAATAAAAATTTCATCAGGCCATAAAAAATGGTGAGACTTAGGAGGGAGGGGTATGCCCTTCTGGGATTCATTCACGCGAATCATTCACGACGCCCAAAAATGTTGTTGCACAGTGTAATTTGTGAATTTAAAATGGTTTTTGTTTTAAATTTAATTTTAGTTACAAAACCAAAGTGGTTGAATTTCAATTAAGGTTTCTTTATGTAAATTAATTAATATTCAATTTTAAGAAATTCAAATAATTAATTTTGAATTTCAATTGATTAAATTTAAATTTCAATTGATTCATTTTATATTTCAAAACCAAATTTTTAATTTCAATTTTTTTAGTTTGAATTTAATTTTTTAGTTTGAATTTCAGTTAATTTCGAATTTCAATTGAATAATTTTAAATTTCAATTAATTACATTTGAACTTCAATTCAATAATTTGGAGATGTTTAATTTAGAAATTAAATTAATTGAAATTTAGTTAAAGTTTTTTTTATTTAAATTAATAAGTATTAAATTTCAATTGATGTTTTCGGATTTCTAATCGAATGATTTTGGAATTCAATTCATCAATTATGAATTTTTAGTGATTAATTTTGAATTTAAATCGATTAATTTTAAATTCCAATTCTTAAAAATTTAATTAATGAGATTTAAATATAAACTGATTGCTATTGAATTTCAAATTGCCTCCCCTCAAAATCCTTTTTGATAATTTGTGAATTATATTTAATTTAATTTCAATTGATTAATTTTCAATTTCAATTGATTAGCGTTAAATTCCAATTCATGCTATCGATTGCTATTGAATTTCAAATTGGTCCTCTTTAAATCGTATTTTATAATTTGTGAATTTGAAATGGCGTTCAATTTAATTTAATTTCAATTTCAAAAACAACATTTTTGAACTTCAATTAATGTTGTTTTTTTATTTATATTAATAAGTTTAAAATTTTCATTAATTTTGAATTTAAAATGATTAACATTGAATTTCAATTGATTAATTTTGAATTTCAATGACTAATTTTTAATTTCAATTGGCAAAGTTTGAATTTCAATTACTTTCGAATTTCAATTGGATAATTTTGAATTTCAATTGATAAGTTTTGAACTTCAACTGGATAAGTTTGAGCAGTTTAATTTTTAGTTTTAATTTATTGGAATTTAGTAAAGGTGTTTCTTATTTAAATTCATAAGTATTCAATTACATTGATGTATATTGAATATTTTTGAAGTTCAATTGATTAATTTTAAATTCAAACTGATTGAAATTTAAATAATGAAATTTAACTATCAATTGATTGCTATTGAATTTCAAATTGGCCTTCTCTAAATCGTATATGATAATTTCTTTTTTTGAATTTTTTATTGAAAATTCCCTTTCTATGGTAATTAGAAAGAACTTTGAACACAAATCCGTCATCAAAATTTCGGTATCTCATGTAGTTTCATGGATATCGGCTGTGCAAGAAGTCGAACAATGACCATTTGAACGACCCGAAATTTTTTCCCCCTACCGGAGGCATCAGGTATTTCAGCAAAAAAGTATTTGTAGCCTTTTCTTCAAAAGTAATCGATTTTTGAAAAATTTATTCTTTTAATGTGTCTTATTTTCCATTTATAAATTTTGTGGAAATATAAGGTTTTTCAACCGCCCCACAGATCCCATTAAGGGGAGGGGGTGAGCAGTGTGTTTATTTTTTGAACGCCAATAACATTTCATATAGCACTGCATCATTGTGTTTTGCATCACGTATAGATCGTCATAGAATACAATTGGGTTGAAAATAGATGTTCGAAGACTCGAACGGTGGCTCAAAATGGATTATTTTAGTTTCAAAAAGAAAATTGCTCAACTTCAGTAAAGGTTTTTTATGAAAATTAATAAGCACTAAATTTTTTAAACTTCAATTGATTAATTTTGAACTTCAATTGATTAATTTTGAATTTTAATTGATTACTCTCGAATTTCAGTTGATTAATTTTGAATTTCAATTGATTGAAATTTAATAGATGACATTAAAATTTTGATTATTTCCTTTTTTGGCAAAATTTGAATTTCAATACAAATATTATTGAATGATTTTTCGAATTCAAATATTTTTTGTTTTAAATGTTAAAGTTATGAATTTAGACGGAAGTTTTGAATTTCAACTTATGTGAATGGAATTTAAACCATGAAGTTTTGAATGACAATTGCTGTGGCTATTGAATTGTAATTGAATAATTAAATTTGAACTTGAATTAAATTTAGAGTGAAATTTTCAACGTTTTATTGAGGTTTTTTGGATTTTAATTGACGAGATAGATTAACTTTGAAATTTCAAGTGGAATTAGAATTTTTAAATCGATATTTAGAATTTAAAGTGGAAATGTTGCGGTTAGGAGAGGGTCATTAGGTAAATTTTTGTGGAGCACCACAGACCGACATTCGGACATCTCAACGGATTACCTGTCAATTTTAAAAAGCTATTTTTGTTGGTCCTTTATAAAATTTTCCCTTGTCAATTTTAACAAATTCTTTTGTTGTTCCTTTTATAAAAAGAAACGAAAATTTCGATCCATCTCCATCGTCATATTTGAAAAATAGTTACACTCTGAAACATCTTGACACCTGTTTGGATGCAAATACAAGGTGTTTGTATCTTGTTGCAAATATAGTATACTTGTGTCCAAACACATTTTGTTTGCAATTCAATATTACATGTTGGGGACGCAATGATTAATATGTTATAATATATATCGTGATCTTAATATAAAAAAGCCCAACTCATAATTTTTCGAATTCGAGGTTTTTATTGATTCCTGTTGAGTACGTCCTGATAGACCTTGTATTCAAATCCCCTGCAGGTTAGATGAAAACTAAGGAAGTTACAAGTTATAATTGTATTGGAAGTTATAATTGTATTTTTATATTGTGTCCAGTTTGAACACATTTTTTTCTCTCTCCTGCACAATTTGCTATTCATGAGTTGAGTCTTTTTTATATTCAGGTATCGATATGTTTGTGACCCAAATTTAGCTGAGTTTGGGATACAAAAATAACTGTGTTTGTTGTGTGTTTAGTCTCTATTGCGAGCACGAGAAAAAAGAGGTACAAAGAGAGATTATTCACAGTCAAAATTGTAAGTATGTAACTGTACTCTTTCATTATTTTTCAATCAGAGGTTCATCAAAGTTCCTGAATGCGTGCGTAAATATTGCAGATGAAGTGATTATGTCTTACATCTGCTGCGTTTTAGTCGTTAATCGGTCGTAGGGCAGAGGATAGCTAGTACGCTGTGGAAAAAATTATATTAGTAGAATATATTTCTGTGGTGACAAGGCATAACAGCATAACTCGAGTTATGCTCAAACTACATTTTTCGAGAATCGAACTGTATATATCGTACTGCACACTATTTAATCCCAATATGAATAATCCAATTTGTAGTTCCCATGATATTGGAAAAGATTTATTAGCAAATCTCGATCAATCACTACATTACAAATGAAATTTGAATCCTTAAACCGCTCTCCTAAAAAAATTTTAAAAATATACATATGCTGTTATGCCTCGTGACCACAGATTTGTGATTAGTGAAAAAATAATAAATAGACGCTGGACTGGGAAAAATGATTCTCTTGTTGCTTTGTTTTTTGAGTATGTCATTCGTATATACAAGGTGGGGCAAAAGTAATCACCCTATTGGAAAACCCTATAACTTTTGCAAATAGCGCCAAATGTCAAATTCGGTTTTGACATCTATGAAGTAAACAAACGCAGAATACAAATCGACAAAACATGAATCGGTTTAATTCGCAAGAACGCAGAATAATTGTCTCCATTTTTTTTGCGCAGCAATTCGTCAGTTGGGTTCGGGCAGCGTGAATTTTTCGCCTTGAAGAGACTGGGACAACACGAGATCTTCCCAAGGCTGGCCGGCCCCGCAGCAGCCATTCTGCTGAGAATATCGCTGCCCAAGATGTGGAATAGGAGCCCGGAACATCGACCAGACGACGTTCCAAGCAATTGGGCATTAGCCGGCGGTTCTTACGCAGAATTTTAGTGAAAGATTTGAAGATGTTCCCCTACAAAGAGCTGACAGCTGTTAGGTGTTGACCGCCTAACGTGTGTACGATTTTGCGTCGAAAATTATCATGAGCGATGAGGCTCATTTCCATCTTAGGGGTTACGTGAATAAACAAATTCATCGTTTCTGGGGCACCGAAAATTCGTGTATCACCCACGAAGGATCAAAGTGAATGCGTGGTGTGCTGTTTACGCTGGAGGAGTCATCGGGCCATTTTTTTTCCGGAGAACGGCGCGGGCCAAACGACGACCGTGGACGCCGCGCGCTACAGAGCCATGATTACTGAATTTTGTCTTCCTCAATTGAATGAATTGGAAGTGGAGAACATGTGGTTCCAACAGGACGCTGCAACGCCACACACTGCTCGAGCCACAACCGATATTCTGAAGGAAACATTTCCGGGTCGCTTAATCTCTCGATTCTGGTGATTTGCACAGGCCGGCCAGATGACCAGATTTAACCGTTCCCGACTTCTCTTAATATGGTTTTTTGAAATCGCGGCTTTACGTCAACAAGCCTCAGACTCTTGAAGCCCTTAAGGAGAATATTCGCCAAGAATGCGAGAACCCGCTGCCCGAAGTTCTGGCAAGAGTGATGGAAAATGCCATAAAACGATCCCGTATGGACATCAACTGTGGAAGCGGCCACTTGGCCGATATCATTTTGTCAACTTATTGGAATATATTCTAATGGATTAGATAAACAAATTTCACAAGCAGAACCAAAGTTTTCATTAAAATAGCATTATTATAGCAAAAGAACATTGGGTTATCACTTTTGCCCCACCTTGTATGTGTACTTAGCAAGTGAGAAACGACGTTGAGGAAAGAAACTGAAAGAAAAAACAACAACTGAAGCCCTTTGTCTGCCGAAGAATTGTGACACAAACGGAGCGCCGGACCATGTGTGTACATTTAGAGAAATTTAACACAAATAGAGTCAAAAATTGACACCTGCTGAAACCAAAAACGTGAGAATCGACAAATAAAGGGGAACCCAAAAAGCACCAGATTATCATTGAATGAAATTGGTTAAAAATCTAGATTTTTATTGGTAAATATGTGTACATATGGATACATATACATATATACATATACATATATATGAAGTCAAAAAACAATTTGCGTCTAACTATTATTATGTTTGGGAGGAAACACGCATATGTTTCCGCGTAAGTAACCGCGTGTTTGGGAGGAAATACGCACACAGGAAATAAACACTGTAGATTTGGGAAGAAACACACGAATGCTTCCGAGTAAGTATATGGATGTTTGCGATGAAACACACATACGGTTCCACACAAAAGCATGCATGTTTGCAAGAAAACATTCAACTATTTTTATTTTAATATAAGTGAATTTGGAACCGGCAATTATATGAACATTTCAAGTGTGTTGCAAACATATACATGGTTCCCGAAGAATTTGGTTGAGAGAATATGTTACAGACGCCGTTTTTTCAGCGTGTCCAAACACATTGCGTTTGCTATTCAATATTACATGTTTGAGACACAATGATTAATATGTTCTAATGTATGTGTATGCGACCCACATATATTTATGTTTGTGATACAAATGCAGCTGTGTCTGTTGCACTGTCTATGCTCTCTCGAAAGCAAGATAATAAAAGAGGGAGAACAAGAGAGTCTATCTTGTAAGTGTGTTTCTATATTTTTGAATTATTCTCTCAGTCAGTGAGTCATAAATATTCCTGAATGTTGGTGTAAATTGCAGATGAAGTGTTTCTTTTTTTGCCCGATGTATTGCGTTTTAATTTCATGTATTCAGTCAGTTTCATGTATTCAGTCAGAGACGAGTATCAAAAGTGCTTGATCAGTGAAACAGAATAAACGAAGGCTCGGACGTTTGAATGGTCTGTGATGTTACTTTGGTTTTTGTGTGTGTTTCGTATATATGTATGTGTGCTACCAAAGTGGGAAACGATTTTGAGGAAAAAACTGGAAAGGGCAACAACGTAAAGCCCTTTGTCTGTCCCAGCCTTTACTGAGAAAATCGGAACGGTGGACGATTTGTGAAATAAGTGTAATAAAAACACACAAGTAATTAACCCACGCTAGGCTTGCATGGCCATGATTTGTATATAAATATTTTGTTTGTGTACCAACGCATAGCTGAAACCTTCTGAAAACAAAAACGTGAGAGACAACAAAGAAAGCAGAAGCAGCAATAGAGCAGCAGATTCTCATTTCATGAAATAATGCATTCAATGAATTCAACGCAAATAAATGTAAAAAGGGCCGTTTTAAATTTATTAATTCGTTGTATATATTATTTATAAATGTGGGTTTATATTGTTAAAATCAATATATCAATATATATTTCATCAATATATATTATAATATCTTAAAATCGAAGAATAATTCGTTTCTAAATATTATTATATTTGGGAGGAAATTCACATATGTTTCTTCGTAAGTATATGTAGGTTTGGGGGAAACACGCGAATGCTTCCACGTCAGTATATGGATGTTTGGGATGAAGAACGCAAGATTCCACGTAAAAGTATACATGTTTGTCAGTAAACAGGATACTGTTTGCATTTAAATACAAGTAAGTTTGGAACTAGCAAACATATGAATGTTTGAAGCGTGTTCCAAACATATACATGGTTCCTGCTGAACTTGTTTGACAGAATATGTTACAGATGCCGTTTTTTTCAGCGTGTATAAGTATTATATTTATAAGTATCATCACAGATTTAAAAGTTATATAATTGTTTGTTTATTGTCATTTTGGAAAGAATGGACAAAAACAATTTAAAAACAATTTCCCATATCCCAATAAAATTTAATCACAGAAAAAGGCCCCTTCGAATGTAGACTGCAACAACAACTTCATCGGCCGCCTCTCTTGTGGGAAAATGCAATACCAACCAAAAGCTTCTTCCCAAATCTTGTGGTGCATATTTGCGGTTTTGTGTGCTGTGTCAGCTGTAGGTTTTCTACCTTCCAGTACTTACTTATTACTAACCAACTACCAAACAAACTTTATAGGCTTGTAACACAAGACAGACAGTCAAGTCGTCACTGGAAATGAAGTGTTTAAATTTGATTAAATCTATATTTATTAAAGAAAACTGGTGTTGTTGAAAATTTAAAAAAAAATCACCATTTTATTGTTATTTTTAGAAATTGCAATGCACTTGTTTACTCATTATTCGATTAGCTATTAATGATACGAAGGGGGAATAGTATTTAGTCATAATTATATCGGAACGGTTATTGATTCATTCATTCTTCATTCATTCTTATCGCACAAGTGTTGTCGTCCACTTTAGTGTAATTAATTTTGTAGAACATTTGTGTATTAATTAGTTAATAAGTTTTGTTGATTCACATTTTGTGCTGCCGCCCAACTGTCCAATTGATTATCTGTAAGCTGGACAAACATTGTCAGTGACACGTCTTCCTTCTCCTCTGTGATATTTTGTTACTGTTGCAAAAGGAGAAGGAGGAAAGGAAAACTTACCAAAACACCAATTAATAGTTGAAAATATATAACAAAGGGAATTTTATTTTTTTCCATCATAGTTTTCATTACTGTCCGTCTTTTTTTTTTTGTATTCTGCTTATATCTATCAAAAAGTGCGACGACGGCAACTTTTAATTAGTCCTTTAGTCATTGAGGAAGGACCGCGTAGCGAAAGGAAAACATTTAAGAAGGACTTGGCCTAGGTTGGAAATGTTGTAGTTTGTCTGAACTTTAATCTAGTTGTTAAATTTAATTCGTTATACAAGCATAGCTTAAGATTTTAAACAAAATACTGCAACAGCCAAAACTAAAAAATAGTTATGTCAGCGGATTAACCCATTTGGCTTTGAGAAACGAAATTGCATAACCCCAGGTGAATCCTTTAGCGGTGCATTGCATCTGTTTCGATAGTTTCATTCAGAGATAAGATGATCCTGCTTGTGCAAATATTCCGTTTGTATTGTGCATTGCAATGAAATGCAAGTCAAAGTCATGTATCATGTGCTATACGGAGGTACGATACGCTACGTTACGTTACGTCACAAAAAAAAAATAACAAGCCAGTGTACGCGTGTAATGCCAGACGACCCTTTGCATTGTGCAACACTCTTGAGCAGAGAGTACTTACTACATCCTGTCGTACACTCAAGGAAAGCAGTTAGTTCCGACTGCGAATGTGATGAGAAGGTTAGGGGTGAATGCGTGACCTTTAAATAACATAAGTATAACTAAGTTTAAATAAGCCTTAAAACCTTGCCAGATTTGAATAGAATTTAGCAATGCGTGTGTCAAAATTCAAAATTCAAACTTCAAAACTCACACACAAACTATGTTCTACAACTCACACACAAACCTCAAGAATTACGCAATTTTACTCACAATCATTCGTGACTCACTCAAACTTTACTCACACACGTTGAAGAATCTATCTATGTTTCTTGTTTGGATGCAAATATTCAGTGTGTTTGCAGCTTGTCGCAAATATACTATACTTGTGTCCAAACACATTGTGTTTACTATTCTATATTACATGGTTAGAAATAGTAAAATCGTTGGAATTACAAAACTGTTTCGTTTTTTATATGTCGGTTGCTGATTTAAATATCAAGACGAACCACTGAACATAATGGGTTTTCCAATAGATACGTGACAACTTTGAATTTAATTTGTGAACGCACTATTTCACTGATCATCTAACTGTTAAAATAAAAATAAATGGTTTCCCATTACATCCCATGAAGGGACCGGGAAGAACTTCTCACAATCCAGTTTTCACTCACTGATTGGGACCTACAGTTTTACACCGATTCCGAACGGTATTTTGAGAAGCTTTTTCGTGGCTATATACTCGATAGTGTCGCCGTGACTATGCGAGGTGACCGCCGCCGAACGAAATTTTTTTTTTTTTTTGAAGGTGGTCAGAGCAGGGTTCGAACCCAGGATCTCATGTACAAGAGCCGCGCACACTAACCATTGCACCACCGACGGCCTAACTGTTACTTTCCTTTTTTCCAGTAAACTCAACATTTTCATCATGGTAAAGTACACGAACGAACAACGTATGCAAATTATAAAAATGTACTACCGAAATTCGGAGTCGGTGACCGCAGCTTTAAGAGCGTTAACTCCGAATTTCCGTTCTGGCCGAAATGTGTGACCGAGTCATCGAAAATGGGGTCCAACGAATCGACCACTGCCGACGTGCCCGTGGTGGCCATATGAACGAAGTCGAGTTCCATTCATAAATGTTTTGATTGTATTTCAAGTCGATCATGAAGTTTTGGAAACATCTCAAATGGTTTGTGTTTCATTTAAAAAAGTTGTTAAATCCTTATTGTAAAACCCTTTACTTCCGTACGTTGCATATTGCATATAATTTGTTCAATGTCGGGATGATACCCGAGAGAGATACTCAAAATCAATGTTTTAAATTCCCAAATTTTTGGAACGAAGTTCCTTATTGCACATTGCGGGATGGGAGCAAAATGAAAAAAAATATTAAACAGCTTTTCAACTATCAACTATATTGTTTACTGTTGCTTTGGTTTGTGTCTAGACTAACTAGATGTCTCACATATGTTAGGAAATTTCTTGTTTAATTTCTAGGTGGATATATATTTAGTATATCTTGTAGTTTCGAACCCAATAAAAAGTAAATTTAGAACAGCCAAAGTGAATGAAGTTTAAAAAAGAAAATTTTCTTAAATAAGTGCGTTTTTAAAAAAAAAGGAAATTTTTTAAAAATAAAAGTAAATTTAAAAAAAAAAAATACTTATTCATCTGCTTAAACAAAAGTACTTTTTCTCAAAGAAACCTTATCTTAAAGAAGTACCTTTGAGTAAAAAAAGGAAATTTTCTTACAAAAAGTACCTTTTCTTAAAAAAGTAAATTTTCTTACAACAAATCGCCATTTCTAAAAAAAACTACCTTTTCTTTAAAGAGTACATTTTTTGTGAAACAAAATAACTTTTCTTGAGATAAGTACCTACTCTTAAAAATGTACCTATTCTTGAAAAAAGGACCAGTTCTACAAATAATTCAAATTCTTTAAAAAAACCCACTTCTTCAAAACAATTTTACGATCTTGGGCACACGCGCTGGAAAAAAACTGAATATGCAGTTTTGTTTGACTTGAGCTCCTGAGTGGGGAACAAGTTGTTCGAAAGGGATAATTGCCCCCAAGGTCCAAAAAATCTAAAAGAAACAGGTAAGTGTTGCTACTCAAATGAAAGGAAATCGTCTTACGATTTCATTGGTGCCATTACTTTTCACATCCGATGGCTGTGGGTCGCCAAAAAGTTGCGCCAAATTCTACTTAAGACCCAGAGGGTATTTGAACCCCCCTGACTGAGCCCGGCCGGACGGCCAGGCGACTAGATATTAACGATTTTCAAATAGGTCTAGCACACGGTACGAGCAACGTAGAGAGGAGCCAATACCACCAATGAAATCGTGAACCCCCATACAGAAATAAATGGTTTCCCATTACATCCCATGAAGGGATAGTGGAGAGCTTCTCACAATCACTGAGCTGTGCCCATTCCAGTTTTCACTCACTGATTGGGACCTACAGTTTTACACCGACTCCGAACGGTATTTTGAGAAGCTTTTTCATGGCTATATACTCGATAGTGTCGCCGTCACTATGCGAGGTGACCGCCGCCGAAAGAAATTTTAAGGTAGTCAGAGCAGGGTTCGAACCCAGGATCTCATGCACAAAAGGCACGCACACTAACCATTGCACCACCCCCATACATGCATATTTGTAAAAGAAAAAAATTTCGATAAATTTTTGTGGGTATTGCAATATACGCAAAAACAGGCATATCTCGTCTCGCCCAGGGTAACCCGTCCACATTTTTGATCGAAAATATGAAAAAATTAGGAAATATCTCTCTATATCTTTATATCTCTCTATATCAACGGATCGAAAAAATAACTAATTTGTACTGGTTTCTAAGGGGTTTTCATAAAGTGGAAGAAGAATTTTTTTTTTCGAAAAATCGCCAAAATAAGAAAATCGCTAAAATAGAAAAGTGGTTATAACTAGAAAACGGTGCGTCCAATCGAAAAAATAATAAAAAGGGCTATATAAGTGCTATATTGGAGACACCCATTGGTTAAAGCCTCCTATGGAGGTAATATTTTTATTATTTTTTCGATTGGACGCTCCGTTTTCGCGTTATAGCCACTTTTTTATTTTAGCGATTTTCTTATAATGCCGATTTTTCGAAAAAAAACCATTTTAAAAAAAATGGTTTCCCGTTACATCCCATCGTTACATCGTTAAACCCCTTTTGGTCACTATGAAATTGGTATTCACTTATGCAGCACAGGTTCAATATTACATGTTTCAGACACAACTATTAACATGTTAAAATATATGTGTTTGTGATCCAAATTTAGCTTTGTTTGTGATACGAACACAGCTGTGTTTGGTGCACTGTTTACTTAATTTTTATGTCGCTGTGCCCTGTCGAGTGCAAGTAAACAGTGCACCAAACACAGCTGTATTTGCATCACAAAAAAATGTTTTTTGATCACAAACACATACATTAGAACATATAAATCCTTATATCTCAAGCATGAGATATTGAATAGCAAACACAATGTGTTTGGACACAAGTATACTATATTTGCGACAAGCTCCAAGCACAAGTTAAATTTGCATCCAAACAAGAAAAAAATACAGACTTTTCAGTGTGTATCTAAGATAAGTCTCCCTGGTCCCTAAGTAGGTAGCATCCCATAGTAGACATCCGCCTGTCGGGTAGTGCTAGACACATGCAGAAACGATGTTCAGAGGATTCTTCATCTTCCTTGTCCTTTAGGCTCGCCGCACGTTTACCAATCAGACAGGGTCCCATCAGACGCAGAGAAAGCTAGACATCGGAAAGCTGCAATTACCAGAGGTAGACAAAGCCTACTTGTTATGTATCTCGTAATACTTTACTATAAAATAGAAACGCTCGGTTCAACGCTGGAAACATAACTAACTTTATTGGATTCAACATGGGACTTAACAATGCTAAATTCTTGTGTACTAAACATTTAATATGTAGGTGTTACCATATTGAACAAGTATTGCATTAGTACTTATCATATGTTTGCACAGGGTGTATGTTTTACATATATCTAACACGCTCCCCCTGAAGCTGATACTTTATGTTCATTACAGTTTTTATTCATGACAATATTAAAGTTCGTTTAAATAAACAAAAACAAATTAAGCTTAGTTAAGTATGAATCTAACATCATTTAGCAACTTATATGTTGGTGTAATTATATATGTTTATGTAATACTATAGCTCTATTCTGTTTCACTAACTTTTATAACTTTCCCTAATTTACGAGGTCTTAAACTCCTTGGAGTTTCCATTGTTGTTGATGCTGTTGGTTCAGGTTGTTGCACGCTTGATTGTGTTATGTTTTCAGTACTTTGACTATTAATGCCATTTTTCGACTTGATAGATCGAATTTGGTCAAGGTGACGTTTAATTTCCCGATTATTGTGTACAAAAATACAGGCGTAGGACCGAGGACCAATTTGTGCTTTAATTTTCCCCTGAGCCCAACCAGCTTTATTTGGATTCGTATAGTCTCGAATTATAACTGAATCTCCCTCATGAAAGATCTTATTCCGTTTACCCTTATAGTTTTGAACACTTTTTCTTTGACTTTCAACTATGACTTCTCCAGTTGTTGGTGGTTTAAGTAAACTAAATCTCGTTTTTAATGATCGACCAAAAAAAAGTTTTGTTGGCGATTCACCCGTAGTACAGTGTTTAGAATTACGATAATCTATGAGAAATCTGTCTAAAACGGTCTTAAACTCAACACTTGGATTATTCTTAATGCTTGCAATTAATGATTTTTTTAACGTCTTCGCAAAATTCTCAGCCTGTCCGTTGGTCGCAGGATGACCCGGAGCCGATAAAATATGCCTAATTCCATTATATTTCAAAAAGTTTCTAAAGCTTTCGGCGGTAAATTGTCGACCGTTGTCAGTTACCACGGTATCAACAAGTCCGTAGCGACAAAATAATTCCCTAATCTTCATTTCTGTAAAGTGACTCGTAATATTTTTTGTTTCAAAGACTTCTACAAATTTCGAAAATGAGTCAACGACTACTTAAACGTAGAGTCCGTTTATAGGACCAGCATAATCCAAATGAATGCGGCTCCACACGGATTGCGGTGGTTGCCAAGGAATTAAAGAACTACGCTCCGGTGAACATAAAAGTTCTTGACAATATTCACATGACAAAATGAGTTCTTCAATCTCAGAATCAATGCCTGGCCACCATACATACGAACGCGCCAACCCTTTAGTCTTCACAATACCTAAATGTGAAATATGTAATTGTCGGATGACAACTTGACGTAATTTTTTAGGAACTACAACCCTGTGTCCCCACATCATTACATCGTATTCTACATGAAGCTCATCTAATTTACTCACAAAAGGAACAAACTTGTCTCCTTTTAATTTTCCCAATGTACCATTTAGTACATTTTCTCTCACAATTGACAAAACAGGATCTCTTGAGGTTTCGCGCACAATATCTTTGAAATTCAACCCAAGTTCGTTTTTTTCTTCAATTACGTTTATATAACTATATTCATTCGATTCTTTGCAACTTGAAAACTGAGGCATACGGGATAACCCATCAGCATCATTTTCAGCTCCCTTAACATATTCTATCGAATAATCGAATGCAGACAAAATTAACGCCCATCTCTGTACTCGTGCCGACGCCATTGTTGGCAAACCCTTACTTTCTCCAAAAATAGTGGTAAGTGGCCTGTGATCGGTTTTAAGTATAAATTTGTTACCTAAAAGATATTGTCGTAATTTACATACGGAAAAAATTATTCCTAGAGCTTCTATTTCAAGCGTGCTGTAAACTCTTTCGGATTTGGACAATGATCTTGATACAAAGGCTACTGGTTTTAATTTGCCATCTATTTTGTGGGAAAGAACGCCTGCAACTGCATTAGCTGAGGCATCTGTAGTCAAAATTATAGGTAATAATGGATTAAAATGCGCTAAACTTGTGTCCGAAGCAATTTCTCTTTTTATAGTTTCATATGCTTTCTGACACGCATGTGACCAAACAAATTGTGAGTTTTTTTTCAAAAGATCATAAAGTGGCTCCATTTTATGTGCAAAATTTTTAACAAACTGGGAATAATAATTAGATAAACCAATAAATGCTCGGAGCTCTGATATACTAGTGGGTATTGGTGCATAAATAATGCTGCTCACTCTCTCATTATTCTTACTCAACCCGTTTTTGTCTATACGGAACCCTAAATAATTAATTTCATTTCTGAAAAACTCACATTTCGAGTAATTAAGTTTTAATCCCGCATTGCGGAGTTTATTTAGGACTAATTTGAGGTGTCTCATGTGGTCAGAGAAATTGTTGACAGTCACAGTGCTGTCGTCCTGATAGACGACTACATTAGGAATACCTTTCAAAAGATTATCAATAGTTTTCTGAAACATCGCAGATGCTACCTTAACACCGAAGGATAATCTTTTCACTTTAAAAACTCCTATATGCGTACTTAGCGCACAATACATCTGCGACTTTTCATCCAAAACTAATTGATTGTAGGTAGGCGTTTGATAAATCTAATTTGGTATACGTCTCTCCACCCTGAAGTGCTGCAAATATTTCATCAATACGTGGAAGGGGATATTTGAAATCACGTAAATATTTATTTATGGTGACTTTATAGTCCCCGCAGACACGTAAATCGCCGTTAGGTTTTAACACTGGCACAAGGAGTGTACCCCAATCGGAAGTATCAATCTGCTCAATCATTCCACTGCTAACCATCTCATGTAGCTTCTTCTCAACTTTGGTCTTCCATGCCAAAGGTATTGGCCATGGCTTAAAAAATTTTGGGTTTGGATTATCGATCAACTCTAAACAAATAAAGTCTCCATTGTATTTTCCGAGAACATTTTCAAATACCTCAGCAAATTCTGATTTAATTTGATCGATAATTATATTCGTGTTCACATAATTTATATTATTGTCACCATGCAACGTTAACTTTGTATCTTTTGGCACTAAATTAAAATCAAAAGCCCTTAAAAATGTCCGTCCTAACAGTGGTGGACTCGCAGTATTAGTTACAATAACATTTATTTCTTTAGAAACATTTCTGTACTTAATAACAGCAACGTACTCACCAATAACTGGAATTCGGTCACCACTGTAACTTACATACGACGTTTTACATTTTTCCAAAGGCCTGTTGCCAAAATTTTTCTCATAAAATGTGTATGGTACTA
This sequence comes from Phaonia tiefii, assembly GCA_963931995.1. Lineage (NCBI taxonomy): Eukaryota > Metazoa > Arthropoda > Insecta > Diptera > Muscidae > Phaonia > Phaonia tiefii. The sequence goes on along the minus strand of OZ008369.1, from coordinate 19,900,648 downwards.
AAACGCACGGAGCACCAGTATCACAAGCAGACTCCACATCAACACCATCAACAACAACGTGTAAAGAATACATATCACTGTTAAATTTACTATTTAAACTGAAAACAGAATAACTAAAAATGTCATCTCTCACTACATTAACAGCATTACTATCAATATTATTAACAGTTCTCTTATACTTGCATATAGACGCTAAATGTCCAAACTGATGACAACTGTAACATTTGCTCTCCTTGTATTTACAATCATTAGAAGAGTGGTTCTTCCAGCCACAATGCTTGCACTGAGCACGACTTCTATTGCCGCTGTTGTCTCCGCCGCCGTTTCCTCTCTCATCTCTTTTGCTGCTGCTGATGTTGTCTCCGCCGCCGTTTCTTCGCTTGTTGCTGATCCCGTTGGACTTGTGATGGTTGTAGAAATGTTTTGGATTGTTTTTGTATTTAACAAGATTAACAGTGGATTGGCCTGACATATCATCCATCAATTTCGACTCCATTATGAGTGCTTTCCTAAGGGCACCTTGAATAGTTATCGTCTGGTCCTCTTCACATAACCTTTCGAACATTTTTGGCGGCAATCCAATAATTAATTGGTCTAAAATCATTGCATCCAAATGAGTGTCGAATTTGCACAGTAGAGCCAATTTCTTTAATCTGGCAAACCATTGGTTAACAGTTTCACTGTCTTCTTTTTTTGCATTATGAAAAATTTTTCTCTCCCGAAAAACAATGATTGGCGGAGTGAAATGGTCTTCTAAAGTTTTGCATAAGCCTTTATAAGTTTTGTTCACCGGTAACTCGGGATAACATACATTACGTAACACTGAGTACGTTTCCGAACCGATTGACTTTAATAAAGTCGCTTTCTTCGCGTTATTATCTTCACAATTGATTTCATTAAAATGTATTTCCAATTGTTCCTTCCAAATTTGCCAGTTTACAGTCGGATTATATTCTGGAACACCAGAAGACTGTAGCACTGTGAGTGTAGGTGTGGGTGTATTACTATTACTCGTCGCCATTTATGTTATGTATCTCGTAATACTTTACTATAAAATAGAAACGGTCGGTTCAACGCTGGAAACATAACTAACTTTATTGGATTCAACATGGGACTTAACAATGCTAAATTCTTGTGTACTAAACATTTAATATGTAGGTGTTACCATATTGAACAAGTATTGCATTAGTATTATTGCATATATCTAACAAGGAAGCTTTCTCAACTTTTGGCACAGAACCCACTCCCTTCCGATGACGATCGTGCAGCGCAGTGGAATCCCATTTTCAACTATATAAAAACTGCCGTACTTGGTACATGGTTTTAAAAAACCGCTTCGCAATGAACCATGGTACGATGAAAAGTGTCGCATTGCAAATGATGAAAAGAACGCTGCACGTATGGCAAAGCTTCAGTCAATATCAAAATCAGTCAAAATCTCATCGCAGATGTGCAGAGCATATTGGGAGTATGGAGAGATCATTTCTCCGCGCTACTGGTACCTGAGATATCCAATGAAGATGGTACGATCGTTCACAATTTGGACGACGACGTCGATTGCCCCCTCCTAACCATGACTCCTAACCCTGATAACAACAAAGCCGCAGTAGCCGATGGATAACCGGTGGAGCTGTTTAACGCTGGCGGAGATGAGCTGATAAGGTGCATGCATCAGCTCATTAGCAAAATTTGGATAGATGAATGCATGCCCGGCGATTGGAATCTCAGTGTACTACGCCCCATATTTATAAAAGGTGACCCAATGTGACCAACTACCGTGGAATAATCCTTTATCTATAGCATAGAAGGTTCTATCAAGTATAATGTGCGAAAGACTAAAACCACCTGATTGGACTATGCCAGTGAGACTTTAGACCTGGAAAATCGACAACTGGCCAGAGGCGACACCATATCATGCGATCTCTTTAACATCTTAATGGAGATCATTATGAGAAAAGCTGCAGTCAACATGAATAAAACCATCGGCAGCAAAAGTCATATGCTGCTCGCCAATGCTGATGATGTAGATATCACTGGACGGAAAGTGAGAGAAGTTACTGCGGTGTTTTCGAGAATTGAGAAGGAGTCACCAAAAGCGGGTCTGACAGCAAATGAGGACAAGACGAAATTAAAGTTTTAAAGGGCAGGGACTCCACGCGATTAGACAAGAGCATGAATTTTGATATCCGTGTTAATATCGAGGTGGTGGACGAATTTATATACCTCGGATCTGCAGTAAACAAAAACAACAACGTCAGCCTTGAGATCAAGCGGATAATTGTGCTGGCAAATAGATGTTATTTTAGGCTAAGCAAGCACTTTAAGAGATAAAGTAACAAAAGTCAAACTATAGCAGACTCTCATACAACCTGTCTTGCTTTATGGCGTAGAATACTGGGTCTTATCGCAAGCAGACGAAACATCTGTAGGAGTCTTCGAGAGAAAAATACTCCGGAAAATTTATGGACCTATAGTGCACAACGGCGAGTATCGGCGACGCATGAACCATGAGCTGTATGAGCTTTAACCCGACATTGCCATAGTTAAGCGGATCAAGATAACGCGATTGCGCTGACTAGGCCATGTCAATAGACTGGATGAAGACGAACCAACACGAAGGGTTTTCGAAACCTAACTTGAAGAAAGACGAAAAATAGGAAGACCAAGACTCCGCTGGAGGGATCAGGCTGATGAATCCCTGCCTACACTTGGTATTGCCAACTAGAAGGATAAGGCAAAAGATCAAACTTCTTGGCGAAATATGTTATCTTCGTTTTGTCATGGACTTTGACCCCCGGGGTTGTTCGATACCGAACAAGTAAATTTGACAAAATGGAAACGAACTATACTTATATTATAACATATTAATGGTTGTGTCTCAAACATGTAATATTGAATAGCAAACACAATGTGTTTGGAGCCAAGTATACCATATTTGCGACAAGCTCCAAGCACACGTTGTATATGAATCCAAACAAGAAAAACATACAGATTTTTCAGCGTGTAGTTGGAGAAAATGGAAACGAACTAGGCCTCACATTCTGAACACTTCGAAGATAAAAAAGCCAATATCTCGCTAAGTTTCGAAGAAAAGCACAAAATTCACAATTCCCCAATTTGGAAATGTACGAAATAAAAATCATGAAAACTCTTAGTGTTTTCAAGTTCCTGGCGAAAATATTTAATTTTTTAATTTTACTTAGTAAATTTCACACATTTCTACCAACATTTTTCCCTCAGACGAATAAAAATGAAAAAACAACATCCCGTGCAGCCAGGACAACCAACACTCGAGTACTTTGAGTAGTTGCAAAGTGAGTACTTATTTAGTTCACAATGAATACTTAAAGGATTTTGTTTTATCGATTCTTTGTGAGAGTTTTTTTTTGTGTCGTTCTCTTTGATGTCGTTTCAAACGTAATATGACAAATGTATTTAAACCAGTATAAAAGAATGAACAGACCAAAAACAAAATGAAGCACTAAAATGCTTTTCTGTTTTTGGTCACAACATTTTTCAAAGTACTAACAAACGGTTGATGGGTGACAAAGTGCATGCGTTGTGTGGTGGTGTAACATTTTTAAGCTGTCTCTAGTTTTTATCAAAAATGTATAAAAGTTTTCTTTATTGGACCCGCCACCACAACCATCTTGTGGTGGCAGCGCCACTGTGTCGCCCTAAAGTTATGGAAATCAAAGAGGAAGCGCTCGAAACCCCAAACTGATATCATTCTTGTAATGCTATGATTAATTACTTTTTGTTGTGCTCAAGTTTTTCCAATGAAGATTCTTTATTATTCTCTATATTTTCGTTATCACGAACAAATAATGTATTCAAACACTAACTAAAATAGAATGAGGGAAACGAAGTCTTCTCGTCTCCCACCGCAATTCGGAAGCCCAACAAAACTAAATAACCAAAAGTTGGTAAAGAAAACTACAACAGATTACCTTAAACCAACAACCAACATCCAAAGGATTATCTGGGAGTGAACAAGCGGGAGACAACATCTGTTGACCAAAAGGACATGACTACAAGTAGCGTAAGCTGAGGTTAAATTGTAATATGGTTGGAATTACAATACTGTTTCATTTGGAATATGTCGGTTGCAGATGTGTTTCACAAGAAGAACCACTGAACATGTTGTTCGATAAGTCGTACAGGGTGGCGCAAAAGAAACGAAAGGGTTTGAATCAGAGAAATGATTGTTCTCATCTGACATTTCCATTCACACTATTCGTGGTGAGGTCGGTGCGATAGAGAGTTATTTGACGCAAATTGACGTACACCAGGTGGAATTACAAAATTTGTTGACTTACATTTTTCATAGCGTTTTGATGAAAAACTGTGAAATTTAAACTTAGTTTGGACTTTTCATTGTTAGTCTATATTTGTGGTGTATTTACACAAAAATGTTAACGCACAAATCTTTATTGTTGGTTGGTTTGAGCTATTGCCTCTATCTGGTATTATTAAAGCAATACTTTCCAACATCCAACCGCCCATCTGCAACACACCAAATGTCATCAATTTACTGAGAGAGTTGGCGTCTCTATACGTCATTACTCTATGGTTTGAAAAGTCTATAACTGCAGTATTTTAATATGTTTGTCCTATATTTTCCAGATTGTTATAGAGAAGACTTGAGAAATTGAAAATGGAAAGATGCACTACTGAACAAGATGGAGCCACAACCAGAGAAACAATGGCACTATTGAGGGGCATTTTTGGTGAACGCGTCAGATGCAGAAATATATAAATAAATAAGTTTTTTTCCATTACACCCCATGAAGCGATAGGGGAGAGTTTCTAACAATCAATGAGCTGTGCGCTTTCTAGTTTTCACTCACGGATTGGGGTCTATAGTTTTACACCGGTTCCGAACGGTTGTTTGCGAAGTTATTTCATGGCCGACACTAAGCGAGCTGGCCGTCGTCGAAAGAAGTGTCAGGTGGTCAGAGCAAGTATCAAACCCATGTTCGCTCGCACAATAGCCGCGCACACTAACCGTTGCACCACCGACGGCCACGGTTAAATTAATTACTAAATTGATTTTCAACCAATACTTGAATTTTGTTTCCATTGTTTTCTTGTAGGCGTTTTAATGTATTTAAGAAACAACTGATTAGAGAGGGGGATGTACTCGTATACACACAAAGCTTTACAACACGTTTAACAATTTATAACATTAAGAAAATATTCGTTAAAAAAACAAATATTTAAATTGTAATCTCGCATCGGAAAGGGAACAACATAATAACATACAATGCGAATATTGTAACGATATTTTGTGATAATTTAAAATTTTATTGAAAACTTTTTATAGGCATTTCAGCCTGCGTTTTCCCTTAGACATGTGTAGGCTGCTTGCTGGCTGATGCTGTCAATCCGGGTTACCTTTTGCATACAGACGGACGACGACGACGAACCGCCATTCGATTGAATTTGTATATGTTGTTTTTTTTTATGGTTTCCAATTCCGGGCTATTGGTGTATTAGTGTCATCCTTGTATGTTGTATTCAACAAACGCCTGTTGTGTTCTTCATTTGTATCCTTTTCGATTTCATTACATATGCATGTGCGTGAGAATTGAATGTGTACGAGTATGCGAGTGTTCTGTCGTTACTTTTGTTATTCCTTCGTTTTGTCGTCCCTTCATTGTTTTGTATTTTTTCTTGTTTTTGGCAAAAGGTTCGTTTATCTTCCTGCTGTATTATATCGTCTCCTTTGCAATTTTGTGTGAGCTTTATTTGCATTTTATCTTTTTCTCTCACTGAAATGTTTTTTTTTTACCATCTACCTCTTAAACGACCCGCCTCCGTTGCTCTCAGTGCTTTAAGGACATTTGTTATTTTGTTTATAATCAATGCGTGCCCTTTTGTTTGTATATTCATTGCTCTCTGATGCTAAAAGGTCCTTGTACATTTGCTCTGGTTTATAAAGCATTTGAAATATTTAACTTTCAAAAATTTCAGTTAAATTCTAAAAGAGACCTTAAAGATTTCGGCACAAATTAACTTTAACGATCTTTCTCAATTTTGTTAGTTTAATTTTTTAAATTTGTAAACTTGTACTAATGTTTAGCGGTATAAAAGAACTGACTTTTACCTGCATATTGGATACATTTGCACGCAAACAAAACATCTTTTGCCGCAAACAAAACATCGTTTGCCGCAAACACAAAGACCATTCTTCAACTACAAAAATGTTGCTGACCTCGTAGGATTGTAGTCTGAACTTAGGGGCCGTTCAAGTATTACGTAAGCAGATTTATTACAATTATTACCCCCCCCCCCCCCCCCCCATCACCGTGGACAGCAACAGTAAGCAAATCTGCACGACGAGCAGCCACTCTTATAGGCCTAACTTTCATATCAGTGTGCGTGTTTACCTTTTTATGGATCTTCTCAATGTGACGATTTAGTGACTTGACGGAAGTATGATAAAGACCACACGTTTTGCATGTTCGATTTAATAGCTTCAATTTTACCGTCGGACAAAAATAATCGTAGGACATTTGCAGGAAATCTTTGAGTGAAGAATGTAAGCGTAGAGCTAAATTGACTGGGAGATTGAGAAATTGCCCTCCATCATCCAAAACCGAGTCATCAACTGTTTGTTTTACTTTTACTGGTGGTGGAAGAAACCTGTTGTCTAGTAATCTAAATAGGCCACTACTTGGACGACAGAATTCTATGTTTCTACATTTTATAATTTGAAGCAAGTATTGGCTTTCACGCACGTGTTCTGAATACCATTTAATGTCTGGAGAATCAGGAAGATCTTGTTCGCCCGACCCAACATATTTTGCAGTAACATGATAGCCATCCACTTCTATTGAACTCCATATCTCAGCTAACACATTTCCTGCAAACTCGAAATTGGATCTTTCTAAATGTTCATTAATTGTAACGCCACGTTCATCCAAATGAGACCCAAAATGGTCATGAGGCAATCAAACCAGCCAATTCCCGACTAAGAGGAGCCATTCTGCGCTCTACTCTGTTATACTCACTTCGGCCAGGGGCATTGGTAGCTAAAAACAATGCATCGAGATCATGTCGCTTAAAGTGTTGTATAGCAAACCCTATAACTTTTTGATAACGCGGATTTTCATCTGGCCCTCCATCAACCGTCATGATTACCACTGGTTTTACCAATCCATGGTCAGTTTTAGCTAATGCTTGAAACTCTTCAGGTTCGAGAAGCGTCTGGAAATCCTGAGCATGAGTATTAGCAGTAGATGAACTATGCTTTCCACTTCGAATAGCGATGTGTGTTGGTCCAGAATATCCAACGGCTTGCGGTTGTTCCAGCAAACTGGAAGTGATTTTGGTACCAGCATAAACTGATGGTATTAATTTATGCCGCTCAGCGATTACCCAGTCGTGATCAGGCAATTTGATTCTATATTCCGTGTTCATTAGAAGAGGTGCTTGCTTATTTGCCGCTATTACACCAATAGGCACCCGAGCTTTATCATCTTGAGATATGAAAAATATTTGATCGGGCCCAAGTATGGATGCTATGTTCTCCAAATAATGGATTGATGTTTCAGCGAAATTGCTATCTAAGTGGCTTTTGTGGTGATCAGTCTGAGCCCGAATGAGCTTAACAGGGACTGTCGATACATATCTTCGTCCCTCTGCAGAATTAGATTTTCTGGGAAGCAAACGAAGATATGTCCCACTTCGACTAATGTCAAATCCTATTTTACGTAATTCTTGTGTGAGTTCATCAAGAGTTTTTACACTGCGAATAAATTTCGTTCGTCTTCTATCATCTGCTGCACTCCCAAATAACGCAATATCCGCAGTTGTTTTCAATAGTAATGGTTGATCGTTTTCTAGGCTAGGACGTCCCACTGAATCCCTCAGGGATAGTTTTTTTTCTGGTTTTTCATGAGAAATATCTTCTAACTTTCTTTTCATACCATCTCTGTGTTTCTTCTGGGCAACTGCGTTTTGAATCTTCCTGTTGAAAGACTGTTTCGCTGTTTTTAATTCTTCGCGCAAGTTAATAATCTGTTTATCAACTTCAACACGGCTTGGCATAGTATCTCTGGCAGAATATAAAGCATTCAGATTTTTTTCGAGTAGAGCAATCTTATTCTTCATAACATCCTGAGAAGGCGGCTTTGCTCTCGGTGGTTTATCTGTATTTTCTGTGTTTTTGCAATGCTGTTGTGATTCAACTCCTGGTTTTATGCCGTCTTCTTTTTGTTCTTTAGAATTTGAAGCTGTCTGTATAATTTGTGTTTTTCTGCAGGCTTACAGGTACTCGTTGCCCATAAATTAAAACACTCTATAGGTACTTGCAATAATTCTCTTATTAAGCTACATAAACATAAATGTGTGACCAAAAAGGGTCTTTACATACACACTATAGTGAGTACATTTAATATGTCTTATTTACTTTAACTTCATCACTCACCTTAGAAAAAAACGTAGTAGATTAGATTTATTCTTAGTCGCTGATTGCAATTCTTCTTCAACTCGCTTAGAGACAATAATATCAAGTTCCTTGTCGGACTTTGCTTGTAACTTATAATTACGCCACACTTCGTTAACTAACTTCTTTCTGTACATTTTGTACTTTTGTATTTGTATGAGATTTTTTAAAACTTTCGAACAATTTTTGGTATAACTTGGATTTGTCTATTTGAAATGACATCTTAAACAATTCTACTTTGGCGAAAGTGGATCAACGGTAACACAAACATTAGCTTGCTTTGCTTTGCTTACAACACGTCAAATCGTCAATCGTACCGAAACAAAACAATAGATAGGCGGAAGAAATTCATACGTATTCATTATTTGTGGGAATCCCCGAATATGGGTTGTGTTTTCAAGCATAGACAATGTGTGGGTTGCCATATGTGTAAAAAAGTAAATAATTACTCATGATGGAATTAGTAAGGTGAACGCATTGCACAGCTGATTTTCTTTTGTTTATATATTTCTGGTTAATTTAAATTGTCAAATGTTGTTCACGTATACATATTTGTTTGTTTGTATGTGTTTTTCCACAGTAGCACATAATTGATTTGACAATATAAGTTAACTTTAACAAAAACAAAATGCATGTTGTTCTTGCCCTACAACAGTAACAACAGCTACTGCGCTTCCATCATGCTGACGTAATCACCATCTTGACCCCCCACCACCCATGTCATCAAAAATAAGCAAAGCAAAGATCCCCCCGCCCCCCTATAATGCTTACGTAATACTTGAACGGCCCTTATCATAAAATAAATATATAAATGGTTTCCCGTTACATCCATGAAGGGATCACTGATTGGAACCTAAATTTTTACACCGGTTCCGAACGGTATTTTGAGGCTTAAAACTCGATAGAGTCACCGTCACTAAGCCAGGTGACCGCTGTCGAAAGAAATGTAAGGTAGTCAGAGCAGGGATCGAACCCAGGGTCGCATTTACAAGAGTCGCGCACATTACCATTGCACCACCGACGGCCACCTGAACTTCAGATACATTAACTAAACCAACAAAATCTGTCCTAAAATTCAAATTCACAAAAAAAAACTTCGAACAATCTCAAGTTTCAAAAGGCGGTGCTAGAACATTCTGATTGATTCAAAAACATCGAACCGAAAGTCCAGCGAATGTGAGTTCGAATCCTACCAGCAAGTAGTAAAATGTTTATCTCTAACCTAAATTCTGTTACCTTAAAAGGAATTACAACATTTATTTTGCCCCAAAAATATTTCGTTTGCTATTTAGTCTTAGACCGCAACTTGATACTTTTGCCGAAAATAAAACAAACTTTTATCGCAAAATTGTTGCTTTTATTGTTAACGAATTTTCATTTACCCCAAAATTATCATAATTTTCTTTTGCGACAAACAAAGCCGTTTATTATACAAACACAAACAGGGTGGTCCAAACAAATGTATATTTTTACAAATTCAATAAAATTACTAAACTTAATTTATTTTAGTATATTACGACTTTATTAGAAATAACAAATATTCCCATTATTTGTGGCTGTCTGTGGTGCAACGGTTAGCGTGCGCGACTGTTGTGCGAGAGAACGCGGATTCGATCCCTGCTGTGACCACCTTACACTTCTTTCGAGGACGACCACCTCGCTTAGTGACGGCGACACTATCGAGTAATATGCCGTGAAATAGCTTCTCAAAAAACCGTTGGGAGCCAGTGTAAAACTGCAAACAGCATTTTAGAAAAAAAGGTCAATGATGTCACCACTGCAAAATTCACACCAAACTGCCACTTGCTGTGGATACATTGGCTTCTCGAGAATGACGTGCGGAGTTTCCGAGCCCCAAATGCAGTCATTGTGTTTGTTGACACCGCCTCCTGGATGAGAATGCGCCTCGCCAAAAAATATGATTATTCGGTCAAATTCGATGTCAGAGAGGAGATGTATGGATGCAAATATACCATGTTTGTATCTTGTCGCAAATATAGTACACTTGTGTCCAAACACATTGTGTTTGCTATTCAATATTACATGTCTGAAACACAATGATTAACAGGTTATAATATGTGTTATTCTGACCCAAACGTGACTTTATTAAATAAAAACGTGACAGACAACAAAGAACCATAACAACAGCAGATTTTCTTTTCATGATTACTATGCCTGTAAACATATACATGTTCTCTGCAATATGATGATGATTGGCCCGTTTCTCAGCGTGTAAATCCCAAACTAAGAGGCCGTAACGAAGTGGATGGTGGCTTGCCTGCAATTGCTGTGTCAATTGGTCTTTGTAAGCGAATAATCCGAGATATTTGTGCAAAATTCTCATCATGCTTGTGCGTGAAATGCCGAGTTGTTGAGATCGATGGCTGGACGATGTTCTTGCACGCTGAAAATCTATATTTTGTTGTTGTTTGGATGCAAATATAACGTGTTTGTAGTTTGGCACAAATATAGTAAAGCAAACAGATTGTGTTTGTTGTACAATACAACATGTTTGCGACACAATGATTTATAGGTCATAATATACGAGGGCGGATCAACAAGTCCGTGACTTTTGAACTTCCTTCATAGTTATATGAAATGCAACACTGCTCCCATTAAGTACCACCTGTTAATAGACTACTGTCAAATTTTGAGCAAGTTTCGTCATTTACTTTGCGTTTAACAGCTGTTCAAAACATACAACGTCGTGCATTTTTTAAAAATGGCAAAAGTGAATTTCCAGTGCTCATTAAACATTATTTTTTTGCGACAAAAAAACCATCAATCAAACCAAGGAAAAGCTAGATAAAAACTATGGGGACTCTGCACCATCGATTTCAATGGTAAAAAAAAGTGGTTTACTGACTTTCGTTATGGTCGTGCAAGTACAAATGAGGTCAATACACCCGAATATGTCGAAAAAATCCACGATATGGTGTTGGCCGATCGAGGAGTAAAAGTACGTGAGGTTGTTGATGCCATAGGCATTTTCATATGGCAGTGTGGTTTCGATTTTAAATGATCAGTTGGGTTTAAGAAAGCTGTCTACAAAATGGGTGCCGCGTTTGCTCTCAATTGACCATAAACGTAATCGTGTGACAACTTCAAATCATTGTTTGGAGCTTTTTAACCGCAATTCGAAGGAGTTTATGCGGCGTTTTGTAACTGTGGATGAAACATGGATCCATTACAACACTCCGGAGGCCAAGCAGCAGTCTAAATGGGTTTCTCCGGGTGAACCGGCTCCAAAGGTGATGGCAACAGTTTATTAGGATGCACGCGGGATAATCCACTCGATTACCTTTAAAAGGGAAAAACAACAAACTGCGCATATTATGCCAACTTACTGGACCGATTTAACGAGGAATTAAAAAAAAAACGGCCCTATATGGCCACGAAAAAAGATATTTTTCATCAAAATAATGCACGGCTGCACACGTGTGTAGTCTCAATGGCAAAATTCCATGAATTGCGCTACGAATTGGTACCTCATCCGCCATATTCTCCGGATTTAGCCCCCAGTGAATATGTCCTATTTTCAAACCTAAAGAAATGGCTCGGTGGAAAGAGATTTAGCTTCAACTATGAAATTATTGATCAAAGAAATGCCTAGTTTATGGACCTCGAAAAATCCTATTTTTTGGAAGAGATACAAAAATTGAAGAAACGTTAGACTAAGTGTATTGGGCTAAAAGGAGATTATGTTGAAAAATTATTTTTTGTGTTTGCACAAAACTGTGTTTCATTCAAAAAGTCTCGGACTTATTGATCCGCCCTCGTATGAATTTGTGACCCAAATGTGGTTTTGTTTGTTGAAAACAGCGGAAAACAAGAACGTGACAGGCAATAAAGAAAAAAGCAGCAAACATGTACATGGTTCCTGTTATATGTTGCTGGGCCGATTTTTCAGCGTGTGGATTGAGTGGTACTCTTTCGGCCACAGCAGCTACATTATCTTTGGTATGGACCATACGACGACAGGGAGCATGAGTGTGTCCTGTAGCAAAGCAGTCCCACGAACTTTTTTCACAAACTTGGGTACAGCAAACACATTCGCAATATTTTCCAACGATGCTCAAGCATAAAGCGACTCATTTTGGTCCGCGAAGGTAAGATACTGACTGATAGTAAATACATATTTCGAATGAAAAAATCTATCAGTGTCAAAATAACATATGATTTCAAAAAAAGACCCGACCGTTACATGCATACTCTGCAACGTGATCTCTGAATGAATTTCTTCTGTTTTCTTCAATTGATTCGGTCTTCTTTCAACAAAAACAAACAAGCAACTTCTGCATTCTGAAAAATCTGTCTATTTTGATGTTTGGATGCAACTACAACGTGTTTGTAGCTTATTGCAAATATGATATACTTGTGTCCAAACACATTGTGTTTGCTATTCAATATTACATGTTTGACAAACAATGATTAATAGGTTATAATATACGTTTTTGTGACCCAAATGTGGGTTTGTTGGTTGAAAACTGATGAAAAACAATAAAACGTGGCAGACAGCAAAGAAACAAAATTCATAGAAACGATGGATGGTTGGTTGAAAAGGCTGCAAGACTAAAGAAGCCCATTTGCGATACCTGCAGTTTCCTCCATAGCAACTATTGACTAGTCGTCTAGCCAATTTTCCCTTTCAATAAATTTGTCTATAAGACCTTCAGGAATATCTTGTAGGGCTACGGTGCTAACTAAATGTGTACCGAATATCCTACTTCTCAGTCCTGCCAGAGTAGGGCAATCCAAGCATCTACAGAGAGTAGAGTTTCTATGTCCCAATCTTAGGACGTATTTTCCTACAAGACAATGTCCCGTAAGTGTTCCTATCATTGTGGATAACCTGCCTCGCGGCAAGTTAAGTAGCTGCCTAGTCCTCTTCCTGTCCACCTGTGGCCAGAGGACTCTGGCTTGTTTGCAAGTTGAAGTAAGTCTCCACTTGTCCTTGAACATATTATCGGCCCACTGCCTGATCTGCAAACGGCAGGTAGAGATTGGCATACTAACACCTTCTTTTGCCGGAAGAACCTGTGCCGTAGTGCCATGTCTAGCTAACGCATCCGCTATGCAATTGCCTGGAATGTCGCTGTGTCCCGGTACCCAGATGAGAATGATGTCAAAATACACTGCCATCACCCTAAGTGATGAGTGGCATTCTTTCACCGTCAGGGACGTAGCAAACATGGCTTCCAGGGATTTTATAGCAGCCTAGCTGTCTGTGTAGATACATATCGATGGCTTAATATAAAAAGGGCCTAACTCGATTTTTTGTTACTTGACAGGAGAAAAAAAAATTAGATATTTAGATACAACAAAAAGTTTTAATGCAATTTCCAAAAATATGTTGCCTCTTTTTATTAAAAATTGCATTAAAACTATTTTTGTACTAAAATTTTACGGATTTTATTAAGTTTTTTCCTTCTCCTGTCAAGTAACAAAAAATCGAGTTAGGCCCTTTTTATATTAAGCCATCGATATTCTCCGGAGGGTTGTGACACTACTTTTCAGTAGTTCAGCAACCTCCAGTATGGAAATACACTACAGTGATCAGGCAGCTTGTAGGAGATATTTACATTTAGGTCCGGTTAATGGACCCCATAGCCTACTTGCTCGTCCCACTTTGATCCATCCGTGAAAAATCTGATACTACTGGTATCCCCTTCCAGTGACTTTTCCCAGGTATTCCTGTTCGGAATAGAAGTCCTTAGATTTGTCGCTGGTAGAAGGTAGAGGATAAAGTAGTCCGTTTTTATGGGAATAGAGTTGATCCGGTGTAGTAATTCAGTGTGTCCGGAATGCCCCGATATCAAAACGCAACAATCTCTGATTCTCACTAGGGATGTAGTGGCTGCCGATTCGGCTATGATATCATGATACCCATTAACGCTAATCAGTGCTGATCTTTGAATTTTCATCAAGGAATTCAGAATATACTTCTTCTGGAGGGACCTCCACCAAACTATTGCCGTATAAATCCACATAGAAACGATGCTTGCAAACATTTACATGGTTCCTGCAATATGTTGAAAGGACCGTTTTTTTTCATCGAGTAATGTTAAGATTTTGCTCTTCATGGCGCCTGATTTCAAACTCAATTCAGGAATATCGTCAGTATTAAAAAAATTCGTATTTAAAATTCATTAAAATACATATAGAACTATTAATGAGGGCACACTTCAAACCAAAATTCGTCGTATTCAGGGAAATACACCTAGCGAAATAATTATAAAGGCAGTATATTTTGCACTGAGTTTTAGATGTAAAATTTTAGTGCATATATGTGTTATTAGGTATATTATGACAGAGAATATAACCATTCGATCTCTTTTACAAGTTAAATGAAAAGTGACGTTGTTTTTTCTGTTTCTGGTGCGAAATATATATAAAGGCAATATGGAAAAGAACACGAATTCGAACAGTAGTAAATAGGAATTTAGCAGAAGTGAGTTTTCTTTGGTTGTTATTTTATTGTTTTAAAATTAACGTAGGTCAAATTAATAAAAATTAATTTATAAAGAATACCTGGATGAAAGTACCTAAGTGTAGAAGAAGAGGGAAAAGTTTAAGATTATGATGATGAAGGGCTGTCCAATCGGGAAATTTCGAGGCGATTGAAAAGATCTAGCTGTGTCATTGACAATTTTATAAAATAGTGTGGCCAATATGGAAACACAAAACTACCAGGAAGGACACCATTGATCACTGGCAGCGCCAAAAGAGAGATCAAAAGCGTTGCTGTTAAAGAAAACTTCGTCGATAAGGAAATTATTGCTGAATTAAGCTTGGGAGCAGGGTTGCGTCGTGTTCAACAAATATGGAAATGCGACTTGAACCTGTCATATGGGAAAAAGTATACAAAACTTGATCTAATGCCAAGACACGAATTAGCCAGATTTAAATTCGCTGAAATATATATATTTTTGGATAAGGGCTGATATTTTCCGATGGAAAAAATTTAATTTGAAAGGACCTGATGGCGTTGGCGTTCCAGAGACTTTTCCAAAATCATGCGTCAGCGGCGAAATTTCGGCGGGGGTTCCCTTATGGTTTGGTAGGTATGAGTTATAAAGGAACCACTCCTATATGTTTCGTTTCCACAAAAATGGACTCCGAGTATTATATTCGACTGTTGGATGTCGTCTTAGTTAATTCTGGAGAGGAAATTTGTGTGCCAGAATGTATCATCCAGCAGGACAATGCAATGGTACATCGGTTTAAGAAAACTCCAAAGTTTCTGGAGTCCAGAAATAATACAAACTCTCGACTGGCATGCACTTAGTTCTGATCTCTATCCGATCGAGAACCTATGGTATATTTTACGTACCCAAGTTTACCACCCAGGATGCCAGTTGAAGAATGTGAAGGGTCGAAGATTAGCAATACCAGAAAATGGAAGGCAACTGATCCTGCGCATATTCTTTCCTTGATAAACTCAATGCCAAGATGCTTAGTGAAAGTTATCAGCGATAATGGAGGTCAAATGTCTTACGAAACTTTTAGAATATTTAAATAAACCTTTTGCCTTTATAAATATTTCGCACTAGTAATTAGTTTATTTTTGTTGCTTCACCTTGAAGAAGTCATAGTCAAAGTATTTTTGCTGAAAGGTATTTAATTTTGAAAGGACTAATACAATATTAAATAAAAACTCGAAAATTCCTCACAACTTTTGGATAAAAACAAAAAATGGTGTTGCCATTATATTTATTTTGCGGGGTGTATAATCTGTCCCTGTTAGGCACAAAATCAGTTTGTCGCAAACACTTTTTATTTCTAGTAAAAGGTTTTTGAGTTAGGGGTTGCTGTAACTCATTTGTGGCAACGAAAGAACAGTTAATTGAAACGTTTTTTGTTGTAAAAATTTTGAAAAAATAGAAAACACCAAACGAAGGACAAAAATACAATTCTTTGACAGAAACATACACAAGTAACATTTTAAACTTTATACAATTAAAAACTGAGATGTCACTGAAACCCAAAATTGTAATGCAATGTGTTGTATCACAAAGTGGCAACAACGTGACACTTTCATGCCGACCAAACTCACGGGTTACACAAAAAAAAATTAAAATAAAAAAACAGAGACCAACGAAAAAAATTAGTTGACAACTATGACAAGACGCAGACCTAAAGCATAGAAGTTCACATTCCCGTTTTACGTCAGCAGAAAATTAAGAAAAATGCGACAAATTGTGTTTTGTGTTGAATACCAATTTTGAGACAAATTGTGTTCATCACACACATCTTTCTTGGGCAGTAAGTAAGTGCATGCCATTCTTAACCCTTTGGCGACCATACATTTTCGGCCGAAACTGTTTAATTATTTGAATATTTTCATGGTCTATGACCTAACAATACGTACTCCACAAAAAAGGGGACCCACAATTTATATTGTACATTTTATTCCGTTTTAGCTAAAAGGCACACATATTTGCCAAGCATATGTTTGGTCCATGTAGCACTTTGAAATTCGACCTATCATTGTTTAAAATGTAAGGTATGGACTCAAAACTTACCTGACGTTTCCCCCACGTGCGCCACTTTTTCCCACCCCTTATGTCCCTTTGGAGTAAAACCACTTTTGACCGACTTTGATGGCCCATAGGGGTCAAATCGGATCAGTTAAAGAAGACACGCCTACTACACTATTGTTGCCCCACCGTCTTCAATAAATCACCCATGGATAGATTTGCTCCATCTCCTACCTGTCCAAATGTAGGTGCCAAACACCCTAGGGCAAACATAGTTGCCTGTGGTCGTCAAAGGGTTACGAGAGCATTCGAATTATCTTTGCAACAGGAGGCCAGTGTAGGAACGAGACAAACATAAAAATAGAACACAGTATGCTGCGTCACACGCCTTGTAAGGCAATCGACGATAAACAGACACAAGAGCAATCATAAATTACAATTACACAAAGTTGTATTCATAAATGTGTAATGGTATTTGTGTATAATTTCCAATTACTTTGGTATTGTATGGAATGCGTCAATCTAACCCTTGTGGCAATCAAAGTCTCTTCACTGGCATCACTTGCTTGTTAATAATAAAAACAGTTGTAAAAAATAAAAAGTGATGGTGTATGAGTGAAGCATGAAAAGGACCAAACTGGGGAAACACTCCCAGTAAAATTTATCGCGAATATATTGGAAAATTTTGAATTGAAAATTGATCATCACAAGAAAACAAAAAGTGTATACCAAAGTAAAATAAGTGTACAATAAAGTACAAGCAGTGCACACAAGATAGCAAAAAGTGTACACCGAAATAAGAAAAAAGTATATACCAAAGTACGAAAAGTGTACACAAAAGTACACCAAGTGTACACTTATGTAAGATCGTAGATTGCAAAATGTGTAAACAAAAGTACAGGACGTGTACAGAGAAGTACACAACGAGTACAGAGGAATACAAAGTGTACACGAAAGAACAAAAAGTGTACACAAACGTACAACAAGTGGACACAAGTCGTAAAGTGTACATAGAAGCAGTGCTGTGGAGTCGGATTCTTTCAGGCGGAGTCTGGGACATTTGCCTGGAGTTGGGTCGTAAAAATGTATACTCTAAGTTTAGCATTTCAATCAAGATTCACCATTTTTAGAAAGAATATTTTTGGAACGAAGTTCCCTATCGCACGTTCCGGGATGGTGACTAAATGAAAAAAAATTAAACAACTTTTATTTAACACTATTATGCTACAACCCAGTATTATCAACTTTATTGGATTCCTTTGTGTTGGTTTGTGTCTAGGCTAACATATTTTGGGAAACTTCTTGTTTAATGGGAAGTCGTCTAGGTGGAGCCTGTAACCAATATTTAGTATATATTGTAGTTTTAAGCCCAACAAAAAGTAAATTCAGAAAAACCAAAGTGAAAGAGGTTGAAAACAAGAAAATTTTTTTAAATAAGTGCCTTTCTTAAAAAAATACCTTATCTTGAAGAAGTACCTTTATTTAAAAAAGTAAATTTTCTTACAAAATTTACCTTTTGTTAAAAAGTAACATTTTCTCACAACAAATTGAATTTTCTAAAAAAAAACCTCCTTTTCTTTAAAGAGTGCCTTTTTTGTGGAACAAAATAACTTTCCTTGAGAAAGGTACCTACTCTAAAAAATTATGTGCGTGAAGATAAATTCGAATTTAACTAGCAAAGACACAAACCACTTTCGTTAGCAGAGCGCTGTTATGACGGTAACAGGTATCTGTTAAAGTACCAGAAAGGGAAGTATATTGATATAAACAAGGTTTTTGGCGAATTAAATTAATAAAAAGATATAAATCTAATAAATCGTATTAAAAAACATTACGAGCTTTCAGTATTAGTGGCACAAATCTGGGACAGCTGACCAACGAGCATTATATTTTAGTTCAATGTATATAATTTTAGAAAGGACTTTGAGCCCAAATCAAGGATTCTCCGCCAATTTAATGAATATCTAGCAATAAGTAGGAGCATGTTCTTTTGAGTCATACTACTCCGAGGTTTCAGACGAATTTCAGGATACAATAATTTTAAGCGTTTCCCTTTAAGCACTTTACTCTACTTTTGAACACTTCACAGTGTACAAACCAAGGACTCTTGGCGGACGAGACTTACACCACATTAAAGCCCCCTTATTAGTGCTTTCCAAATTTACCATACTTATATTTCAGAGGAATTTCAGAACAGCGATATATGGAATTTAGTATTGTCCCATGTCTTAACATTTTGACCCACTGTGCCCAAACTAAAAATTCTCCGGGGATCAAACTTATACCAAATTCAAGTCCTTCATTTGTGCTTTCCAAATTTACTATCTGCATACTTCAGAGGAATTTCAGAACAGCGATATATGGAATATTTTATTCCCCATGTCTTAACATTTTGACCCACTGTGCCCAAACTAAGAATTCTCCGGGAATCAAACTTATACCAAATTAAAGGCCTTCATTAGTGCTTTCCAAATTTACTATCTGCATACTTCAGTGGAATTTCAGAACAGCGATGTATGGAATTTAGTATTGTCCCATGTCTTAACATTTTGACCCACTGTGCCCAAACTAAGAATTCTCCGGGAATCAAACTTATACCAAATTAAAGTCCTTCATTTGTGCTTTCCAAATTTACTATCTGCATACTTCAGAGGAATTTCAGAACAGCGATGTATGGAATTTAGTATTGTCCCATGTCTTAACATTTTGACCCACTGTGCCCAAACTAAGAATTCTCCGGGAATCAAACTTATACCAAATTAAAGTCCTTCATTTGTGCTTTCCAAATTTACTATCTGCATACTTCAGAGGAATTTCAGAACAGCGATATATGGAATTTAGTATTGTCCCATGTCATAACATTTTGACCCACTGTGACCAAACTAAGAATTCTCCGGGGACCAAACTTATACCCAATTAAAGTCCTTCATTAGTGCTTTCCAAATTTACTATCTGCATACTTCAGTGGAATTTCAGAACAGCGATATATGGAATTTAGTATTGTCCCATGTCTTAACATTTTGACCCACTGTGCCCAAACTAAGAATTCTCCGGGGATCAAACTTATACCAAATTAAAGTCCTTCATTTGTGCTTTCCAAATTTACTATCTGCATACTTCAGAGGAATTTCAGAACAGCGATATATGGAATATTTTATTCTCCCATGTCTTAACATTTTGACCCACTGTGCCCAAACTAAGAATTCTCCGGGAATCAAACTTATACCAAATTAAAGGCCTTCATTTGTGCTTTCCAAATTTACTATCTGCATACTTCAGAGGAATTTCAGAACAGCGATATATGGCATTTAGTATTGTCCCATGTCTTAACATTTTGATATGGGGATGGTAAATTTTGAAAGTACTAGTGAAAGACTTTAATCTGGTATAAGTTTGATCCCCGGAGAATTCTTAGTTTGGGCACAGTGGGTCAAAATGTGAAGACATGGGACAATACTAAATTCCATATATCGCTGTTCTGAAATTCCACTGAAGTATGAAGATAGTAAATTTGGAAAGCGCTAATGAAGGCCTTTAATTTGGTATAAGTTTGATCCCCGGAGAATTCTTAGTTTGGGCACAGTGGGTCAAAATGTTAAAACATGGGACAATAAATTATTCCATATATCGCTGTTCTGAAATTCCTCTGAAGTATGCAGATAGTAAATTTGGAAAGCACTAATGAAGGACTTTAATTTGGTATAAGTTTGGTCCCCGGAGAATTCTTAGTTTGGGCACAGTGGGTCAAAATGTTAAGACATGGGACAATACTAAATGCCATATATCGCTGTTCTGAAATTCCTCTGAAGTATGCAGATAGTAAATTTGGAAAGCACTAATGAAGGACTTTAATTTGGTATAAGTTTGATCCCCGGAGAATTCTTAGTTTGGGCACAGTGGGTCAAAATGTTAAGACATGGGACAATACTAAATTCCATATATCGCTGTTCTGAAATTCCTCTGAAGTATGCAGATAGTAAATTTGGAAAGCACAAATGAAGGACTTTAATTTGGTATAAGTTTGATCCCCGGAGAATTCTTAGTTTGGGCACAGTGGGTCAAAATGTTAAGACATGGGAGAATAAAATATTCCATATATCGCTGTTCTGAAATTCCTCTGAAGTATGCAGATAGTAAATTTGGAAAGCACAAATGAAGGCCTTTAATTTGGTATAAGTTTGATCCCCGGAGAATTCTTAGTTTGGGCACAGTGGGTCAAAATGTTAAGACATGGGAGAATAAAATATTCCATATATCGCTGTTCTGAAATTCCTCTGAAATATAAGTATGGTAAATTTGGAAAGCACTAATAAGGGGCTTTAATGTGGTGTAAGTCTCGTCCGCCAAGAGTCCTTGGTTTGTACACTGTGAAGTGTTCAAAAGTAGAGTAAAGTGCTTAAAGGGAAACGCTTAAAATTATTGTATTCTGAAATTCGTCTGAAACCTCGGAGTAGTATGACTCAAAAGAACATGCTCCTACTTATTGCTAGATATTCATTAAATTGGCGGAGAACCCTTGATTTGGGCTCAAAGTCCTTTCTAAAATTATATACATTGAACTAAAATATAATGCTCGTTGGTCAGCTGTCCCAGATTTGTGCCACTAAGACTGAAAGCTCGTAATGTTTTTTAATACGATTTATTAGATTTATATTTTTTTATTAATTTAATTCGCCAAAAACCTTGTTTATATCAATATATTTCGCTTTCTGGTACTTTAACAGATACCTGTTATCGTCATAACAGCGCTCTGCTAACCAAAGTGGTTTGTGTCTTTGCGAGTTAAATTCGAATTTATCTTCACGCACATAAAAAATTTACCTATTCTTGAAAAAACGACCAATTCTAATAAAAATTCCCATTTCTTAAAAAAACCTTTTCTTCAAAAAAATACCTTCTCTTAAAAAAATACCTTTTCTTACAAAAAATCTTTTTCTTAAAAGTACCATTTCTTAAAAATAAAATGATGCCTTTTCTTTTCTTGAGATACGTACCTTTCTGAAAATAAGTACAGTTTCTTAAAAAAATAATCGTATCCTAAAAAGAGTACCACTTCTTTAAAAAGTACCTGTTCTTAAAAAAAGTACTTCTTTGTAAAAAAAATCATACTCATGGCTTATTCTTAAGAAAGTACCATTTCTTTTTTCTTAAAAAAAACCATTAGCTTTTAATAAAAGAAGTACCTGTCTTTAAAAAAGATCCTTTTCGGGAAAACAATACATATTCTTAAAAAAATAAATAAAAAAAAATAAAAATAAATGGTTTCCCATTACATCCCATGAAGGGACAGGGGAGAGCATCTAACAATCACTGAGCTGTGCGCTTTCCAGTTTTCACTCACTGATTGGGACCTACAGTTTTAACCCGATTCCGAACGGTATTTTGAGAAGCTTTTTCATGGTTAAATACTCGATAGTGTCGCCATCACTATGCGAGGTGGCCGCCGCCGAAAGAAAATTTTGTTTTTAAAGGTGGTCAGAGCAGGTTTCGAACCCAGTATCTCATGTACAAGAGGCGCGAACACTAACCATTGCACCAGCGACGTCCAAAAAAGGACCTAAAAATATCCCTTTAAAAAAAATACATTCTATGAAAAAAATTCTTGAAAAAAGTTTATCATTTTTCAATTTCAAAAAACATCAACTGAAAAGTAAAATACATCAATTGAAATTTGAAGCACATCAATTGAAATTTAAAACACATCAATTGAAATTTGAAATACATCAATTGAAATTTTTAACACTTCAATTGAAATTTAAAAGACATCAATTGAAATTTAAAAATCTAATACATAAAATCGGTTAATAATTTTTAAATTTCAAGTGACGAATTTTAAATTTCAATTGATGTCTTTTAAATTTCAATTGATGTCTTTTAAAATTTCAATTGATGTTTTAAATTTCAATTGATGTGTTTTAAATTTCAATAGATGTGTTTTCATTTGATGTCTCAATTGATGTCTCAAATGTCCAGGATTTGTCGTAAGTTGATTTTCCAGATATGAAGCCGCACTGATAAGGTCCGATCAGGTCTGCATCCTTCTTTTAGTATATTATGCCATCTTTAAAAATAACAAATATTCCCATTATTTATGGAACACGATTTTATTCATGCGGCTGCCGCGGCAAGCTTCGCAGTAGTTCGTCCTGTCAGTCCAAGTTGTCAAGACTTTGTTGACAGTTTTAGGTTATATCTCGCGAATGGCTCGGACGAAACTAACCTTAAGATTTTGGGTCGTTCCTACACTATTCCCATACACGCTGAAAAATAACGGTCCCAGTAACATATTGCAGGAAGCATGTACATGTTTGCAAGCATTGTTTTCGTGAATTGTAGATCTGCTGGTTTTTGATACTTTATTGTGACAGACACCGATGCTTTCAGCAGTTTTCAACAAATTCACATTTGGATCACAAATACATACATTATAACCTATTAATCCTTGTGTCCCAAACATGTTATGTTGAATAGCAAACACAATGTGTTTGGACACAAGTATACTATATTTGAGGCAAGCTACAAACACGTTATATTTGCATTCAAACAATAATAAAAGACAAATTTTTCAGAGAGTAGCATCGGCCTTTAACGGCACCCCACAAGAAAAAGTATAAAGGGGTCAAATTGAAGCTGCGAGACGGCCAATTGACATCGCCAAGATGGCTGTTAACACGGTAACCGAACTTATTGAGCAAAATATCGAGGGTTTGATAAGATGTATGATATGGTGCGCCACTCTGATGAAACCAAAGATTATCCAAGTTCATCACTTCCATTGCAGCTCATATAAAGTCCATCATGATGGCTCTGCGGTGCTCGCCGTTGACAGAAACGGTGATTCAAGGAGCATATTCCGAAAATTTGGGGAATGGTTACTGTGCCCGGCACTTGTACATGATAATATGGGCTCGAGTCACCTCGCTTAGTGATGCGACACTATCGAGGACTTAGCCATGAAAAAGCTTTTCAAAATACCGTTCAGAATCGGTGTAAAACTGTAGATCCCAATCAGTGAGTGTTATGCCAGAAAGCACACAGCTCACTGGTTATGAGAAGCTCTCCCCACCCAATCCCTGGGAAACCGTATTTTTTTACTTTCAAAGCAAGATTTTTTTATTTTCTTCTAATCTAAATTTCAAATTGTTTGACCAACAGACAATCATCATATCCTGCATTTAGCACTGAGTGCCATTTTCAGTTTCTCCACCATGTCAATGCGCCCTAATGTCATTTCCAGCCAACAGCGAAGAAGTCTTTTGTGTGTATTCTATGCGTTTTATGGCGTCGATAGCCAAGGTAATATTGAAATACTAATAAATGTTGGATGGAGACCCTATTTGCCACTCGAATGATAATAAAAACGTTTTGTATTCTTATTGTTTGTTTTTAGAAGATGTTGTTACAAGATGAACAATAATGACAACAGCAACATGTGATGTAAATATCGAATGAAAATAAAAATTCTACAT
The DNA here is from genome assembly GCA_963931995.1 of Phaonia tiefii. NCBI lineage: Eukaryota > Metazoa > Arthropoda > Insecta > Diptera > Muscidae > Phaonia > Phaonia tiefii. Next base: position 19,876,247 of record OZ008369.1, on the reverse strand, counting down.
CGTAAATTTGTACTTATTGAAATTGTATTTTGTGCTGAATTTCAATTGGGCGCCGTGTTTAACTGTTTCGAAATTGGATAAAAATATTGAACTTTTTTTCAAGTGCATGTGCGAGTATTGGCCAAAGAGAACTCCAGTCGGTAATAGAGAACAAAACACAAATACGCAGCATTAAAATATCGTAAATAGTAACTGCCGTAAATCGAACCAAATAGCTTAAAAAGTATTGGTATGTACAGGGTGGGGAAAAAATCATTCTGCCGCTATAACTTTGGTTAAAAGTCAAAACTCATTTGGTTTCTAACTAATTATGTTTATTCGCACTTATACATTTTGTTTCAATTAACTGTGAAAAATTATATTCCTTTTGACTCCATAGCGATAGGCATTCCCGGTAGTAACGTTAACGACGGATCTTTCGAAAAAAATTAGGCCCAATCACATTTCCGACGTAACTGGAAACCTTACGTTGACTGTGAGTGTGTAACGGTGCTTCACGAATTATCCGTGGATTTTCCATTCTCCTGAACCGAGAAATTTGCCTCATGACTTGGCCGCTGAGATAAAAACTAAATTCGTCGCTCATGTTAAATTTGAATGGAATATCATCCACATCGTCGTTGAGTTTCAAAATCTTAAGGCTGTCTTCTAAACGGGCGCCACAATCATTTGGTAACAACTTTAGAGCAACAGCGCCATCTGGAGGGCAATTGCAACAACGCGAAGTTATCGACTGCTGATCATCAGCGGATATTAAAACTTACAATCACCTCTATGACGGCTAACATCTGCTACCAGCGCTGAGTGTATAAAAGGCGGATCAACTTAGTAGACGGGGCGATTGTGTCTGCATACGTTGAAGGGCGGAAATTGCCTTAGTAATGACTTAAATACCTTGCTGTAGTTCAAACGTAGACATTGTAGTAATCCCTAGCTGTTTACCCTCCCACTAACTACCATTTCCCTGGTTCAAGCCTAAGATTGAACTTGGTACTTGTCTTTTGTTTCATTTTCGACATTGGTCCCTCCCTCCCATGGTTCAAACCAGAGATTGGCTGCCTGTGGGATCTAGAATTTGACCTGCCTTCTCCCTGGTTTAAGCCAGAGATTCCCTGCCTGTGGGTATTGAATTTGATGCATCCCTTTCTCCTGACTGTCGTTTGTTTTCCCTGGTACAAACCAGAGTTTACCTGTTTGTTTAGTCTCGACCTTATTGCCTGCCTCTCCCGTTTTTCAAGCCAGAGATTCCCAGCCTGTGGGGTCTTGAACTTCATATCTCCATTTTCCCTGTTTGTCTTTTTTTTCCTGGTTTAAGCCAGAGATTTCGTGCGCATATATTCTCGACCTTATTGCCTGCCTCTACAGCTGGTTCAAGCCAGAGATTCCCTGCCTGTGGGTTCTTGAACTTAGTACGTGCCTTTTGTTTCCCCTGGTGCGAGCAAGATTCCCTGCCTGTGGGGTTATACACAAATTAAGTATAGTTTTACAGATTCTTATACTGTATTGCAACCTTGTAACTAATACTGATATAGTCTGTGTCCTTCAAATTTACTGTTCTATGTATTTGCTCTCCACAATCAACCTCTTTCCTTCCCTGTCCTCTATATCCAATATCCCCTCATTATAATGATTAGGTGTGCATCCACCACCACTTATCGTATGATGTGATAATGCAGTTCTCCCCTTTCTCATCCCAATATCCATCATACGCTCACTCATCCTAGGGTCAGGAGACCGCTTCGTCGTTCCTATGTATATTATGTCACAGTCCCGATCATCATCACCATCACACGACACTTCGCAAACAACGTTGTGCTGTCGTCGTCCTCCACTGGTCTTTTACACAAGAGAAGATCGCGCGTAAAGTTTCGTCGGGTCTATAGGCCAAACATACATATGTTCCGAATTGTCATTGTTCTCCCCGCGCCTCCCTCCCTTTATCCTGTCAGTCCAATGTACACTGTAAAATATTCTCTAGTCTATTCCCCGACTATCGTCACCCGCTATCATGCGAAATTTTCCATTGTCCTCCCCTATCATGATACTTTGACAGGTGCCCTCTACACGCTGAAAATAAACGGCAATTGTAACATATTCTAGCAAACGCGTTCTGCAGGAACCATGTATATGTTTTGAACCCACTCCAAACATTCATATATTTGCAAGTCCTAAACCCACTTATATTTAAATGCAAATATTCGCATGTTTACTTGCAGAGATGCACACTTTTACGTGCAGCCATTATTTTGATTCCTCCGAAACGAACGATTGCCGACGGAATACATGAAACTAAAACGCAAAAGGTCAGTCAAGATAAGAAACACTCATATCATTTACACACGCGTTCAGGAATATTTATGAAACACGGACTGAAATAATACTGCAAAAATATAGTTATACACTTGCAACAACATTAACTTAGACTGAGAATAATCTCTCTTTGTCCCTCTTTTATTATTTTGCTCTCGCCAGAACATGGCGACAAAAAAATAGGAAGTAAACAGTGCACAGACTACATTTTTTTTTGTATCGCAAATAAAGCTATATTTGGATCACAAACACATATATTATAACATATTAATCATTGTGTCTCAAGCATGTAATATTGAATAGCAAACACAATGTGTTTGGATACAAGTATACGCGTTATATTTGCAACCAAACAGGAAAAAAATTCTGATTTTTCACCGTGTATTAATAGTCGTGGCAGGTAACTGGGAAAGCTATTACTTTCAATAATGTTTGTGATTCTTGCTATATACAGTACCATGTCAATACGGCTCCCCGCGCTACCAATTATCTACGATCCGAGTCGCGTGGAGCTGTAATCACTCATCCGTTCCGACGATGTTCGTCTTGCGTACCAATCTAATGTAATCACCACGTCTCCCCCAAGTAGAGTCATATGCAGGTACAAAAGGCGACCATTTCATTTCTCTAGTTTCGTCACAAAATTCAACGTCACGTTTAAGTCATCCTTCTCACCAACTGCAAAGATATCATCCACATATACCGAGATGTATCTGATGCTTTTGACCATTTTCCTCAATTTGGCAATCGCGCCGTCAATTAAATCATCAGGGACAATGTCCGCAATAGTCGGGGAGAGTGAGTTACCCAGTGGCCATTTATGTCCCCATCAGAAATAAACTAATCGTCATCAATCAGACAAAAATTCAAACTAGTCAAAAATCCTGTCCCTGGGATTCTCGTATGTGGCGAAATTAGGTCCCACTTTTTCACTATAATCCCCATGGCCGTGTCCACCGGGATGGATATTCGTCAATAGGGAAACTACATCAAACGTAACCATTATCCCATCATTATCCAGTTCCAAATCTCCAAGACCTTCTCTGAAGGTTATCACGCTCTTAACGTCATATTCCCCGAAGTAATGAACCTTAAAATCCGTCCTATATATCCCGAAAGATGGTAGCAAGGAACATCCGCAGACTAAATCCCAAAGGTACCACCGGACAATTTCCCTTAGGCAGCCCATATAGACGTGGGGCTACCGCCGCAGAGCAATGTAGTTTTTCCCCCGCCATGCGTTAATTAATTATAATTCAGCTATAATCTTATTGCTAGCCCCCCCCCCCCGTAACCACTGGGTGGAACCCCTCGTGAAGAAGCGTCCTCATCCTCTCATAGTATTCCCGCTGCACATCGTTTCCCCACACTTGCCCGCTCGTATAATAAAGATGTCATCATGATTCCCCAGGAACTTCTCCGTCCCCTCAAAAATTGGCATAATACATTTTTCCCTAGGAGTATTGGAGCATTTTCAAGCCCAATGTCAAAAGGCGGCGCAGGGAACGCCGCGAAATTTGCAATTGTTGAGCACGTTGTGAAGGTGGAAGTCGTCCGCTCGTTTCACCACACCTATACATTCAGATGTTAACGCCATCTGTTGTCTTCATGGGCACGGCAACTGTTGAATTCAACGGCTGCGTTAGAGCAACAGCGTCATCTGGAAGGCAGCTGAGACGGCTAACATCTGAGTGTAGAAAAGGCGGATTATGTCTGCAGCCGTTGAAGAGCGAACCTTGCCTTAGAAGAGTTACACACCCTGCTGTAGTTCAAACGTAGACATTGTAGTAATCCCTAGTTAGTCACCCTCCCACTAACTACCTTTTCACTGGTTCAAGCCAGAGATTGAACTTGGTACCTGTTATTTACTTCCCCTGGTTCGAGTCAGAGATTACCTGCCTGTGGGGTTTCGACCAAACCAGCGATTGCCTGCTTGTGGTGTCTTGAACTTGGTACCTGCCTTTCTCTTGGTTTATCCAGAGTTTCCCTGCCTCTGGGGGATTGAATTTGATACATGCCCTTTCACTGGTTGTCCTTTGGTTTCCGTATAAGCCAGAGATTACCTGTTTGTGTAGTCTCGACCTTATGGTGTACCACTCCCGCCAGTTCAAGCCTGTGGGGTCTTGAACTTCATACTTGCCTTTCCCCTGGTTGTCTTCCCGGGTTTAAGCCAGATTCCATGCCCGTATATAAATAAGGGACTGGGGAGAGTTTCTCGCAACCAGTGAGCTGTGCGGTTTCTAGTTTAAACACTCACTGATTGGGACCTACAGTTTAACTCCGGTTCCCAACGGTATTCTGAGAAGCTTTTTCAAGGCCAAGTACTCGATTGTGTCGCCATCACTAAGCGAGGTGACCGAGGAAGAAATGTAAGGTGGTCAGAGAGATCGCACCCGCGTTCTCATGCACAAGAGCCGCGCACACTAACCACTGTCCCACCGATGGCCACTCCTTCCCGTATATTCTCGACCTTATTGCTTACTTCTGCCGCTAGTTCGAGCCATATTACTTGCCTGTGGGGTCTTGAACTTTTTACCTGTCTTTTACCTGTTTGCTTTTTGTCTCCCCTGGTGCAAGCACGATTCCCTGTCTGTGGGATTTCGACATTGTTGCATACCTCTCCCATTGGTTCAAGTCAAAGATTCTCTGCCTGTGCAATCTTGAAGTCGGTGCTTGCCTGTTGCAGGATGCTTTTGTTTCCCCTGTTGCGAGCGAGAGATTCCCTGCCCGTGGGGTATCGACCTTGATGCCTACCTTTTCCCGGGTTCAAGTCACACATTCCCTGGCTGTGGAGTCTTGAACTTGGTCCCTACAGTAATCTCCGCTTTAAGCCAGAGATTCCCTGCCTGAGGGGTAATACCCATAGTATAGTCAGTGGTTCCAACCTGTTTGTCAAACTGCTGAGTACAAAGATTCCATACCGTTGATTAAACCATTGCCATATAAGCTGCATTTCAGTAGCAGTCCCTAAATCTGCCACGAACCGTCGACCATGACAGCTGCAACGACCCACCGGCGACGGCCACGAGTCAGCGCCGGTTCTGTCAAATACATCCGCCACCGGTAACAATCTGCCATATTCATCATAATCTACCAGCCGCCAGCGGCTACAGAACCCCACCACCATCTTTGCGCTCCAAGCGACAATATTTACTCCAAAAATATTGTTATCATTGAACATTAATACGTATGAAATAAAACTTATAGATGTCCAGAATATTCTTGGTGTTCTACTCGTTCTCTCAAGAAATAAATGGCATGTAGAGAACCCTTGGGGACCACTGAGTATACCCCACCGGAAACCCCGTCGTACAACGTTTCTTGTGGGTATTTCGGGCTCCTATACCATATTTTCACGCACGGTTTCGATGTTTTCAGCCCAGGCTTTCCGGAGCTTCAGCTCCCTTAAAACCCCATCGCCAGATGACGAATTGTTTACGGTATTGGCCCTGCACGATTGCGATATTTTCGCCGAAATTCACGTTGCGTTTACTCCACTGATGAATTATTGCTCGCAAACATTGTCACAATTATCGGGCGAGTTTAAAGAAACATAAATAAAAAATAACATAAATAAAAATTTAAATTTTAGGTCTTTATTTGCTTGATCGAATCTTAAAACTAACTTAACTACCTGTTCATTATTATTGAGTTATCAATTATGCTTATTAGACATAATTTGTCACTCAACCATAATGCATTCATTGCTCACAACACAAACGCAACGTAAACAGTTTTAGCTGCTATCGTCTGCTATAGAATCATGGGACATAATGTGATATTTGATATATTTAGACAAAAGTGGAGTACGAATACGTAACTCGCGTTGTTGAGGCGTATAGCGAGTCATTGTTATTAACTATGAATATCTCACGTGCCTACTTCACGAATGTCAACGCCAAACTGACATATGTACATGATGCCATGTGCACAAATAGCAGCACTTTCCATTACGGTGATTCTTCTTACACCACCTTGTACACGCTGACATAAACGGTCTCTGTCACATATTCTCTCAAACACATTCCGTCGGAACCGTGCATGTGTTTGGGACACATTCCAACTATTCATATATTTGTAAGTCCTAAACTTACTTATATTTAAAGGCAAACATTAGCATGTTTGCTGCCAATGATGTATAATTTTACATGGAGCTATATGCGCGATACTTCGCAAACACAAATATACTAACGTCGAAGCATTCGTGTGTTTCCTCCCAAACTAACGATTGACGACCGAGTGCATGAAGTAAACAGTGCTCCAAAAACATCTGTATTTGTATCACAAAAAAATCTATATTTGCATCAAAAAAACATGTACCTCTGTCAAATATTTATATGTGCAAAATAATTCTTTTTTCTTTCCGTCTGAAAACTAACTGTAATTTAATGTCGACCATATACAATTTTTTCGATAATATCCCTCTCTCTTTATCATATAATTTTTTCTCTTTTGGACATTATTTGTGGTCCCGTTATATATGATTGTCGCTGTAAGTTTGCAATTCAATAGGAAATAATTATATGTGCAGTCGCGTTCCTGACACTTTAAAGTGAACAACTCTATCTTTCTCGGGTGTTTAGTATAAAATATCTTTCTGTACGTGAGTAAAGTGATCGTTCTGAATATATTCTAAGAAACGTTTTATTCACAGTTTTGTTTCTAGTTGAACATGCCACGTGGAAGTGAACTTACACGGATGAGGAGCGCGAAAAAATTGTTGGAATGAGAATTGCAGGTAAAGGAATTGTCGAGATTGCAGCTGCGGTAAATTGGCATCGCAATACAGTTTCGAATTTCCCCAAAGACCCCGAAAACTATGGTTGTATTAAGCGCAGTGGGCGCATCCCAACTGTAGACCAGAGGACTAAGCGGCGCATTTGGCATTTAGCAGCTAATGAGAATATAAGTTGTAGGGAAATAAAGGTGGAATTGCGTCTAAACGTAACTACACAGCGCGTATAGCAACTGCTAAAAAACGATATAGGTCATCGGTTCCAAAGCAAAATGGCCAAACCACGCTTAACCCAGCGCCATAAAAATGCGCCAATTGCTTTTGCAGAAAAGTACAAGTTTTGGGAGGACGAGTTTGAAACCGTTATATTTAGTGATGAGAAAAAGTTTAGTTTTGATGGACCTGCTGCTCACCATAAATATTGGAGAGATTTACGACATCCTCGGCAAACGTGCTACAAGCGAAACCACGGTGGTGGATCTCTTATGATATGGGATGCATTTGGAGCACGAGGAAGTCAGAAATATGCTTTGTCCCAACTGAAATGACTTTGTCCCAACTGAATTGCTCGGCTCACAAGGTATGTTTTTAAGTCCCGAAATATTCCATTACTGGAGTGGCCAGCCGTAAGTCCCGAACTCAACCCAATTGAAGACTCTGGGGGATACTATCCGCCAAGGTGTTTTCAAAGTCGAAGCAGTACACGACGCTTAAAGAACTAAAACTAGCAATATTGGCGGAATGGGAGAAAATTGACATATAGAGTTTAAGCAACTTAGTGAGTTCTATGCCACGCAGGCTACAACAAGTTCTTATACACAAGGGCAACTCAGTATATTATTAATTACATATTTTAATTGGATAAGACCGTCGGTGGTGCAATGGGTAGTGTGCGCGCCTCTTGTACAGGAGATCCTGGGTTCGATCCCTGCTCCCAACCACCTTAAAATTTCTTTCGACGACGGTCACCTCGCTTAGTGACGGCGACACTATCGAGTATATAGCCATGAAAAAGTTTCTCAAAATACCGTTCGGAATCGGTGTAAAACTGTAGGTCCCAATCAGTGAGTGAAAACTGGAAAGCGCACAGCTCAGTGATTGTGAGAAGTTCTCCCCGGTCCCTTCATGGGATGTAATGGGAAACCATTTATTTTATTTTTAAGATTAAGAATTAAACTTAATTTTCATATTTGCATATATAAATATTTTCAATGAAGAATATATCAAACACTTTCTTTTTTTGTTCTAAAAAAGAAATGAAAAAATATGTTTTCTTATAATTTTAAAGAACACACAAATATGAACTAATATCTAAAATAAAAATCAAAAAAAATTTAGTTTTCAAAGCTCCAACTCAACATGATACATTGCACATATAAATATTTGACAGGGGTATTATAACATATTAATCATTGTATCCCAAACATGTCGTATTGAATAACAAACAGAATGTGTTTGTACACAACTCTACTATAGTTGCTATCAGCTCCAAACACACGTTATATTTCCATCCAAAAAATACAAAAATACAGATTTTTCAGCATTTACGCATCACGAACCAGGTATCTATACGTTATGGGAGAACATAGACATTCTTAACAATAATTATTTCTCCTCAAAAATGCAAGCTCTACGTCAGGGTTGTATAACTGTGCAATTTTATTCGATATTTTGATCCCGGTCGAGGATCATATTCGGGAATAGATATTTGAGTAAACAAAATACAGAAGATTAAGTAAAAAGCATTGTTCTATCCCCTTCGGCGTCTATTGCAATATTGCAGATGATCCTCGACGGGGATCGAAATATCGAATAATATTACAAATGTATACAACCCTGACCTAGAGCTCGAATTTTTGAAGATAAATAATTAATGGTAAAAAGGTCGAATAATAAATTCCATTACTTCATTCTTAACAATTTAAATCAAAACCAATATTTTTTGTAATAAAATTGCTATTCCAACCTCTAAAATACAGTGTGTCTCAGTAAGATTGCACTTTTTAAGTCTAGTGTCATTATTTTTCTTTTGTGCAAGTGGCAACTCTGAAATTTGACAGCTGTCACATGTTTATTTCGATTAAAAAAATACAACGCTTAGCGAACGAACAACGCGTTAAAATTGTGAAAACTTATTACAAAAATTTGGAAAGTTATGCTGAGACCGCTCGCAAACTTCGAAGAATTTTCAGTCGAGAAAGTTTACCTAATGTGTCAAACAACAATCGAGGAGAAACTGGGTCGGTTATGGACAGTAAGATCCCTGTGCGTCAATGTACCTGCCGGTCTCTTGAAAACATTGCTGCTGTAAACCAGAGTGTCGCCGAAACCCCGAAAACATCAATTCAGCTTCGTTCTCAACAACTTCAAATTTCACGAAGCACTACGCATGCGTACAAAATTCAGCTTACTCAGGAGCGGAAACAAGCAGACCATGGGAAGCGCCGGCAATTCGTTCAATGGCTAATGGAGCAAACTGATGTCAATGCCAATTTTTTTAAATGAAACTCATTTTCTCCGATGAAGTGCATTTCCATCTGAATGGCTTCGTGAATACACAAAATTGTGGAATTTGGGGCTCCGAAAATCTTCATGCAATCCATGAGAAACAAATGCACCAAAAACGAGCAATTGTCTGGTGCGGATTTTGCTCAGGCGGTGTGAGAGTAAACTCACTCTTTTGAAGATGAGGCCGAAATTGCAGTGACTGGCCGAAATTGCAGTCAATCGTTACAGGAACATGATAACGGAGTTCTTGTAACCTCAACTCGACGGCATGGATCTGGACGACATGTGGTTTCAGCAAGACGGCGCCACCTGCCACACCGCGCATGAGACAATCGATTTATTGCAGCAAACGATTTCCAGAACAAATTATCTCAAGAAATTTTGATGTCACATGGCCACCAAGATCATGCGATTTAACGCCATGCGATTTCTTTCTTTGGGGTTTCGTGAAATCTCGGGTTTATGAGAATAAACTACAAATCCGAGATCCAACGCGTCGTCGGTGAGATACAGCCACATCTCTGTGAAAAAGTCATGGAAAATTTAATGAAAATAGTAATGGCCTGTCATCCCAGCTGTGGGGGCCATTTGACGGATATTTTATACCATACTTAATCGGAACATGTATTCTTTACAATCCAATCAAAAAATCACAACTATCTCAAAAAATACGTGTTTTAATTTTAAAATTGTAAAGTGCGTTCGTACTGAAACACCCTTTAGTACTAAGTGATATTCTCTGTTTTTATTTCCATTTCAATTGCAGTTTAAACATAACTAAAAACAAACACGAAGATTGTAGCAAATTTGTGGCAAGATCTCAGCTTGGTCTCTGTACAATTTCATTTCTATCACACTAGAAATGTGTGAATTATTTAAATTGTTTTTGCTTGATATTCCCCACTGTGCGTGCGGTTATAAATCTGTTCCTTTCTCTTCTCCAACCAAAAACAAATTTGTAGAAGTTGTTTGTTATATCGAATTGAATTTATTTTTAGGCAACAACAAACAAAAATCGTAGGTGTTAACTAAGAATGCCATAACAATATTAATGTGAGTGGATAAATAGCCAAGAATTAATTATTGTTAGTTGGCGTTATGGTTGTTGGTGTTGCCACAGACAGAACACACATACATCTGGGCAACTACGCCATCTGGGCCGTTGGGCGAATGGTCATATGGTTTCAGACAAAAAATCTTCATTTATGTTGTAGGTAAAAAAGCACAAATCAGACGTCGACACTATTTTAAGTGGACCTAGCGAAGATGAAAACTTAAGGGTCTTGTCGGGTACCATGATATGTAAGAAATGAATTCAGTCCTTAATTTTATATACAAGATTCAGATTTTGTTAAATATCCTTATTTTCGCTCAAGTTTAGCGGCAAGAAAGTCTTCTTTAACATGTGTTTTTATCACTTAAAATGCGATTAACACGAACAATATGATATGCAACGATCATATAAACTAAGTTACAGCAAATAAGATATAATGTACATCTTATCTCTCTAATTCATTTTGAAATTATGTTTATAAAAAGAGGTAATATAAACAAACGGAAATTTTTTTCCCACATAAATGTAAAATGCACTCAAGCAAAAATGTCTATTCAATGGTTACTCCTAATGCAGATTAAAGCAAGCGGGAGCAAAATATTTAGTTTACTAATTTAACAAATAAAAATTTGTTTAAAAAATTTTGACATGTTTAGTTGACATGTACACGCTGAAAAATAATCGTCCCAACAAAATATTGCTGCCTTGTTGTCTCTTTGTTATCTGCCTGGTTTTTGTTTCTAGCGGTTTTCAACAAAAAATCCACATTTGGGTCTGAAAAACATAAATTATGGGCTATTAATCATTGTGTCCCAAACATGTTATATTGAATAGCAAACACAATGTGTTTGAGCTCAAGTATAGTATATTTGAGACAAGCTCAAGTATAGTATATTTGAGACACGTTATATTTGCATTCAAACAACAAACAAAGGCAGATTTTTCAGCGTGTAGTTCAAGTTTATACTACAGGGTGGCGCGCGAATCTTGCTACAATAACAAAACGGAATAACTTTTTTTTTGTGTGAGTAATCGGCTTAGTTTTACTTGGGATACCGAGAAGAGAATTTTGATAGTGCAGCGGTGCCATGCTTTGCAGTCCTTAATTTTCGTGAAAAGGAAGTTTAGGCGGCACTCCCCCGAGTAGTTGAATCATTATGAGGTGGGTAAACATGTTTGCCGAATTTGGCAGCTTCGCACGAAAACCGTACCATCGAGATCCCCAGAAAAATTTGCCTTTTTTGTTGTTGGGATCCAAATATAACGTGTTTGTAGTTTGTAGCAAATATAGTATACTTGTGTCCAAACACATTGTGTTTGCTATTCACCATAACATGTTTAGGTCACAATGATTAATAGGTTATAATATATGTTTGTTGTAAACTGCTGAAAACAAACACGTGTCAGACAATAAAGGTACAAATAGCTGCAGATCTGCTATTCACGAAAACAGTGCTTGCAAACATGTACATGGTTCCTGCAATATGTTGCTGGGACGTTATTTTTCAGCGTGTATGTTCGGGTTCAAGACAAAATCGCGGCTGTAACATCATTAATTCACGCTAATCCAAGAGTTTCGACTCGAAAATTATCGGCTCAAATTGGAGTTAGCCGACGGTCATTACAATGGATAATTTATGATGACTTTAACTTGTTTCCGTGCAAAGTCCAAACTACAAGCAAGTTAAACCCTCTGGTTTTACCTATATGCCTGAAATTTTGCCACAAAATGATTGAAATGGCCGAAGAAGGCAATAACTTGAAAAATTACTTCTTTATGTCTGATTAGGCCCATTTTTATAAAAACGGCAATGTAAGCAACCAAAATGTTTGTATATAGAGTGAATCTAATCTAGAATTACTCCATGAGGCGGAACTGCACCCAGAACGGGTCACTGTGTGTTGCGCAGTTTCATCAAGGTGCATTATGGGGTCATACCTCTTTGAAGAAAATGGTGAAACAGTAACTGTCAATGGACACCGTTATTTTAATATATTGAAGGCCTTTTTTTACCCAAACTTCAGCCGAAGACTTATCCGTTTCAACAGCATTTGGTTCCAGCAAGATGGAGCAACTGCACACAAATTCAGACCGGTTATGGAGGACTTACTTACTTTTCCGGTCTCGGACAACCCCGGGAGCTCAGAGACCTTACAACACGAAGATAACATATTTCGCCAAACAGTTGCATCTTTTGCTTTATTTCTCCATTTGGCAACCTGATCTCTCCAGCGGAGTCTTGGTCTTCCTATTTTTCGTCTTCCTTCGAGTTCGATTTCGAAAATCCTTCGTGCTTTAAATGTTCTAATAATTGTGTTTTTTAAAATGTTGAATTTGAGATGATTATTACGAATAGAAAAAAAAAGAATATTAATCGACAATACGCCACAGTGTCACGCATAGTTGAACGCACATGAATTTACGGAGCGTTACCAAAAGAGGATGAACACAATGTCCCATGGTCGTATGTCATCGTATGAAAGACGGATTTGTAACAATTTTGTGGCTACAGTTTGATTGTTACCACATACGAGGGTTGAACTTTATGTTTCGGGATTAGAGAACAAAAACAAATATTTATCACCGAAAATCACTTTATTGTTTTTCAAAATATTCCCCATGAAGATTTATACACTTTTGCATGCGTTTGAACCAATTGTCCAAACACTTTTGCCACTCTGATTGAGGTATGTCCAAAAACATGCATTCTGAATGCAGCAACCGCTTCTTCAGGTGTCGAAAAACGTTGACCTCTCAGTTTGTTTTTTACCTACTGGAAAAAAAAGAAGTCATTCGGTGCCAAGTCGGGACTATACGGCGGATGACCCATCATATCGATGTTTTGGGTGCTCAAAAATGCAGTTGTTTCAGCCGATTTCTTGGAAGACAACTGGCAAACAAATGGTTGTGTACCACTTAGAATTCACTGTTCTGCGTTGTCCGGTTTTTCATCACCTGTCACGATGTCACAGACGTGTTTCGAAGCACCGCGATAGTATTTTTGGAGCATTTCTTTCGACAAAACGACACGAGCCTTTTTTTACAGTCAAATGTTTATGCAATATTGAATGTATGCTGGTCCCAGTAATGCCTAAGGTTGTCTCAATCTCACGATAGGTCACATGACGATCTTGCAAAATCAGTTCGCGCACAGCATCAATGGTTTTCGGAACAACAGCTGATTTTGGACGACCTTCACGAAATTCGTGTTGGAGTGATCTACGACCACGATTGAAATCACCATACCATCGATATACACTGGTCCTTGATGGAGCTTCATCGCCAAAAAGTGAATTAAGTTCATCCATGCACTGTTGCCGAGTTAATCCACGTCGAAAGTTGTAAAAAATAATCGCACGATTTAATTCCATTTTTGGACCGAGATGAATCTTTTAAGTTACTGTAAACAACACAAATAGCGCTCGTATGTCAAAAAGTTCTGAGTACGCATAACCTCAAAAATGTCCAACTTTACGATAGAGCTGTCAGTTGCCAGATTGCAACACTAGGGTTGCCAAATCCCGAAACATAAAATTCACACCCTCATATACAAATGTGCACATTATCTACTTTTGTAGCTTTGAATACACCTTTTTGCGTTTTTGCTCGTGTATACTTATATATTTTTCGTACTTTTGTGCACACTTGTGTGCGTTTGTGAACACTTTTTGTACATTCAATATCAATAATCGATGTATTGATATCGATTTATCGGATGTATCGGTTTTCGCTAATTTTCATCTTTTGCATAAAAAAATATTTAAAAAATAACAAAATGCGATCGGTAAACGAGTTTCCGACTTGTAATTGTAGTTTGAATTTCTCTGCAAAAAAGAATCCATCAACACGAGAAGTCTTGTAACGGATTTTTCAATACGAGCGCTACAAAAGTTTTTTTTTAAATAAAACAAAACCGGTTTTAGATACCAATGAAATTCTTTATTCCAGTGAAAGTACGTTCGATGCCATTATGTATGGAACTCGATTTCTTTTGCATGGCCACCACGGGCACGCTTGCAGAAGTCCAGACGCTGAACCCAATTTTCGACGGTTTCCAAGCATAAATCGGCCGATACTGCTGCAATTTCATGTTCGATATTCGTACGAAGTTCATCAATCGTCGGTGGTTTGTTGGCATAGACCATAGACTTGACGTAGCCCCACAGGAAATAATCTAACGGCGTCTAATCGTGAGATAACACGTTCACCAAACTTGATTTCCAATAAATTGATTGTGGCATTCGCTGTGTGGCTTGTGGCGCCGTCCTGTTGGAACCACATGTCCTCCAAGTCCATATTATCCAATTGGGGCCAAAAATATTTGGATATCATTGAACGGTATCATTCGGTTATCAAGAAGTACGACCCAATGACGCCGCCGGCCCATAAACCGCACCAAACCGTAATTTTTTCGGGATGCATTGATGAATCATGTATTACGTGTGGATTGCTGTCTGACCAATAACGCATATTTTGCTTATTGACGAAGCCATTCAGCCAGAAATGAGACTCATCGCTGATTGTTGAAGCCTCTTAAAGTTGGCCTCTTAAAGTTGAGGCCACTGACTCCAAATATCGGTAGTAAATTTTAATCGCCCTTATTCCCGTTGTCGTCGTCGACGTCAATACAATATCGACACCATTTTTATTGGCGACTTGAAGGCATTTGGACAAAAAAAATTTAGCTTGATGTTTTAAGAGGGCTGTTTTTGGATCATAGACATCAAAAACTTTGTTGTTGTCGATGTGACAATACATTTATAACGTTCTAAAGTTGACAAAGATCTGATGACGACGTCGACGACGACAACGGGAATAAGGCCGAATAATTTCGACTCGTTGTTGGCTCGTATATCTTTCCATGATGAAATTGCAAACATTACTGAAGAAAAATATCAAAAGAGCGGGAAAAACTATGGGGTCGTTTGCTGTCCCTATCGATTTACTTTTGTAGCGTCTCTGTTGAAAACCCCTTTATATCGGACTTATGTCAACTTGTCTTTTCATTTGTGTTTTTCTCTGAGTGCAGTTGCTCACACCACCCCACACACGCAAAGAACACAGCGCATCTCAGCACACACACTGCGATCCAGAGGAATCCGACGGCACAACCGATAGCTGGGAGCACAAAGTCTTATGGATATATATAGAGTTATTAATGTAGCTATTTTTTAATTAGATAACAGAGTAAACACAAACAAATGCAAATACAAAACCACTGTGTTATCAACGGGTTGTGTTTGCCCTTCCTTTGTTGCGATATCTGTTTGCAGAGCTCAATTTTAATGGGTAATTATTAGAACCAAATTATACCGGCCTAATACCCCTAATATGTGTATAAATAAAAGTGCTTATCAAAGATGTAGTTGGGTGGGTGGTTGAGCGAAGTGGGATCGTTTACTGGAAACCCACCAAACACTTGGATTTTATTTGTTATATAGGCAAAATTACAATTTGACTAAAGAAGATGAGATGAGGATTATAAATGCCGGCCAGTTAGTAACGAAGCCGGGAAATAGTCTTAAGTTGTTCCACTTAAAAGTCCACCTTTAAATTGGGACGAGTTTGAATTAGCTAGCGTTCATTGAACTCTCTGGACGTTACACCATAGTTCACATTACCTGTGTCACCAGATAAATCGTCATAATCATTATTTTCTATAGATTAAAAATGATTAGTGATGAAAGAACAAATAATGCTACACTGAAAGAAAATCTTTACATCAAATCGATGCTAAATGTTCACGAATTGTTCTTCATTGAATTGATGACAATTTTCTGCAACTCATTGAAAAGTTTCTTTAATTGGAATATTGTGCGTTTCTTCACCTTTTTCAGCTTCATTAAAGTAAGTGATAATTTTACATCAAGCTTCATCATTGGAATTTAGAAATAATTAGTGGAATCGATTCAAAATATAGACGTTGTATTGAAAAAATAAAGAGAAAGACAAAAAACTAGTAGAAAATTAAAAAAAAAATACATAAAGGGAAATAGTGCAATGGACAGAAAGCAATATCCATGCTATGAGCGTTTTCAATGTGGTGTTATACCTGGTTGTTATGTATTTTTTACAATGAAAAATATTCCAACGAATTTGGCTACATATTAACCCTGGTAGGGTAATAATTTTTTACATACATTAATGGTAATCTTCGTCGAATCGACGAAGTCCAATTTTACATTGAAACTTTTAATGAACAAGGTAGCGTACAAGTCCGGCACACTACTTTAATAGCCGGTTTCTCTATCTCGAACGAAAGTTTTCGTTTTTCGTTTCAAGTCGAATGAAAACATCATTTCAGTACAAATTTTGGTTTCTCTATTTCGAATGCTCTGTCACTTAGGAACAAACGTGAAGTCTGGCGAACGAAAATTTCGACTTGAAGAAACCAAATTTGGTCGAATGTGAGTGACTGATTTTCGTTCGCTTAGCAATTCGTTCCAGGTAGAGAAACAGGCTGTAAATCATTAATAGACTTTAACAGAAAAGAAAACACACAACCCATACATGTTTAAACCTTTTTTTATTTGTTTTTTTTTTTTGAACAATTCGCTCTTCTTTCAATGTGAAAAATTTAAAAAAGGCAACAGTGTTTGTCGAAGATTACCCGTCTAGGGTTAAATTGATGCAAGCTTACATCAAATTGATGATAAACTTACATCAAATTGATGACAAGCCTACATGCAAGTAATTGACGAAAAATACACAGCAAATTGTTGAATATTTTACATCAGCTTGATGTAATGTTGTCGTTGAATCAAGATCAACGATTGGTGAAGCATGGATGAAAGATTAAATAAATCTTTTTCATCCGTGCAATAAACTGTGTCGTAGGTTGGAAAATGAGGAAATTTTTCATCAAATTGATGACGGAATTCATAAATTTGATGAAGTCATTTCTTTCAGGGTACAAAGCAAGAACAAATTTTTAAAATTTAAAAACAAAATGAAGTAGTTTAAAGCTGAATGCGGGAAAAAAATGTAGAAACTTGGGTTGGCTGGAATTTTGCGAACTATAACTATGTAGATAACATCAAACGAGTTACAGCTCAAAATTTTCAGATTTTAATTTGTTCCTTAAAAACATTAGCCAAGTAGTATTTCTATACGATGGAAATATCTGTCGTCATTTTCTTTTCCACTTCGTCTAAAATTTTAGTTTAAACTTCAGCTGGAATAGCTATTGTTGATTTATTTCCAGATACCCAGCACAAAATTTTTTGGGTGTCTGAAACCAAATTGAAATGCTTGCATACTTCGAAGAACTTTTTGCCCATTCTGATTGCAGGTTTTGAAAGTGTTTTTAAAGAGCTTTCCAACGATGTATGTGAGAACACGGGAGAATTCCATGTTTTCGAACAATGAGCGAAAATATTTTTTAGGTATCTGGAAATAAATAGAAAAAATTGCATCCTTCGAAGGACATTTTGTACAAACGGATAGCAGATTCTGAAAGTGTTTCTACAGACCCTTCCAACGATGCAGGTGAGAACACGAGAGAATTCCTTGCTTTCGCACAATGGGCGAAAACATTTTTTATTGGGAAGCAAAATTTAAATAAATTCATACTTCACCTCGCATAGTGACGGCGGTACTATCGAGTATTTATTTAACCATGAAAAAGCTTCACAAAATACCGTTCGGTATCGGTCTAAAAAATTGTAGGTCCCCAAACCAGTGAGTATAAAACTAGAAAGCGCACTCCTGACTAGTTGTGAGAAAATCTCCCCTATCCCTTTATGGGATATAATGGCCAAATATTTTTTTATTTACATAATCGGTCATATCTCAGGAATTTATACCCCAATATTGTTCAAATATTTGTCATTAGAAAGTTGTTTTTAAACTCTATAAACCCTGATGTAGGTATATTTTGTTTAATTAACCCATTGGGGGTTTATTTTAAAAAAAATTGTTTTTAACCTCACGTTTTTGTTAGCACTGTAGTATTTTCAAAAACAAATCCCCAACTACGTCTATTTTCTTGCTACACTCCGATAATAGCCAAGACTTAGATTTTTACAGTGTTTTATTTTTAAGTTGTAATACTACGCATTAACCCCTCAAATACCGGAGGTTTTTACGTTCAAAGTTTTGGAATACATTTTTCAACATAAAATAAAAATTATTTAAAAATAAAAAAATAATTAAAAAAATTAAGTTAAATGCACTAAAAACTAGAAAATAATTTTTCTCTTAGCCTCAATAAGTACATTCTCTTCATGATGGGGTTGTACAATGGTCCGCCTACTTAGCACTTCAACAACAATGGTCTAGATACTTTCAATAAAGAGCGTAATTAAAATGAATTAATTAATTAACTTTCTAGCGATCTCTCAAATAAAACGCTTGCATTTAAATTAAAAATGGTGACAAAATTAAATGTCAAATTAAGTGTCAAAATTAAATGTCACCATTTTTAATTTAAATGCAAGCGTTTCATTTGAGAGATCGCTAGAAAATTAATTAACTAATTCATTTTAATTACGCTCTTTATTCTACATAAAACAAACAAAAAATATTATTTGAATATATTTTTCATTATTTAACATTATTTCGTATAGAACAAAAATACTGTGTTGAATTCGCGAAGCCGATGTTGGACCCACCCCAGAGGAGAAAATCCTTGATCCCGACCAAAGACCGGCCACGCAGAAAGCTTTATAGCACAAAAATGCTATGCCGAAGTAGGTGTTGTACATGTGCGTGAAGATAAATTCGAATATAACTAGCAACGACACAAACCACTTCAGTTAGCTGAGCACTGTTATTGTGTTAACAGAGCTATGTTAAAGCGCTTAAAATGGGAGAATATATAAAAATAATTACTTTTTAGCCGATTAGAACAATATTTTAAAGTCAAATTTAGAAATTAGAAAGCATATATATTCGGAATTTGTATTGTTAATGTAGTAATTCAAAAACATGTTGCAAAGTATATAATTTTGTCGTTCAAAAACTTCAAGTTTTTAAAGTACCTAATAAACACTGTGGCCAAATTCGGCTTCAACCACGAACCAAATATACACCCACTGATAGCCCTTGAGGTGCACTTTTTGAATTTACTATCCCCAATTTCCAGCAGTATTTCAGAATTGCGCAATTTAAGATTTTCAGTTTCGGGACCCTTTTTCGAATTTCCCCCACTGTGACCAAATGCGTCGTCAACCATGGACCAAGTGTATACGCTCTTAGAGTCCTCGAGGAGTACATTCTAAAAATGGTTACCATATATTTCAGAACAATTTCAGTTTGTCCAAATACGGTTTTTAAATTCATATACGAAAACTGACAGTGGGCCAAAATCAGTTTTCGTGGGGGAAATTCGAAAAAGGGTCCCGAAACTGAAAATCTTAAATTGCGCGATTCTGAAATACTGCTGGAAATTGGGGATAGTAAATTCAAAAGGTGCACCTCAAGGGCTATCAGTGGGTATATAGTTGGTTCGTGGTTGAAGCCGCATTTGGCCACAGTGGGCCAAAATCAGTTTTCGTATATGAATTTAAAAACCGTATTTGGACAAACTGAAGTTGTTCTGAAATATATGGTAACCATTTTTAGAATGTACTCCTCGAGGGCTCTAAGAGCGTATACACTTGGTCCATGGTTGACGACGCATTTGGTCACAGTGGGCGAAATTCGAAAAAGGGTCCCGAAACTGAAAATCTTAAATTGCGCGATTCTGAAATACTGCTGGAAATTGGGGATAGTAAATTCAAAAGGTGCACCTCAAGGGCTATCAGTGGGTATATAGTTGGTTCGTGGTTGAAGCCGCATTTGGCCACAGTGGGCCAAAATCAGTTTTCGTATATGAATTTAAAAACCGTATTTGGACAAACTGAAGTTGTTCTGAAATGTATGGTAACCATTTTTAGAATGTACTCCTCGAGGGCTCTAAGAGCGTATACACTTGGTCCATGGTTGACGACGCATTTGGTCACAGTGGGCGAAATTCGAAAAAGGGTCCCGAAACTGAAAATCTTAAATTGCGCGATTCTGAAATACTGCTGGAAATTGGGGATAGTAAATTCAAAAGGTGCACCTCAAGGGCTATCAGTGGGTATATAGTTGGTTCGTGGTTGAAGCCGCATTTGGCCACAGTGGGCCAAAATCAGTTTTCGTATATGAATTTAAAAACCGTATTTGGACAAACTGATATTGTTCTGAAATATATGGTAACCATTTTTAGAATGTACTCCTCGAGGGCTCTAAGAGCGTATACACTTGGTCCATGGTTGACGACGCATTTGGTCACAGTGGGCGAAATTCGAAAAAGGGTCCCGAAACTGAAAATCTTAAATTGCGCGATTCTGAAATACTGCTGGAAATTGGGGATAGTAAATTCAAAAGGTGCACCTCAAGGGCTATCAGTGGGTATATAGTTGGTTCGTGGTTGAAGCCGCATTTGGCCACAGTGGGCCAAAATCAGTTTTCGTATATGAATTTATAAACCGTATTTGGACAAACTGATATTGTTCTGAAATATATGGTAACCATTTTTAGAATGTACTCCTCGAGGGCTCTAAGAGCGTATACACTTGGTCCATGGTTGACGACGCATTTGGTCACAGTGGGCGAAATTCGAAAAAGGGTCCCGAAACTGAAAATCTTAAATTGCGCGATTCTGAAATACTGCTGGAAATTGGGGATAGTAAATTAAAAAAGTGCACCTCAAGGGCTATCAGTGGGTAAATATTTGGTTCGTGGTTGAAGCCGCATTTGGCCACAGTGTTTATTATGTACTTTAAAAACTTGAAGTTTTTGAAATACAAAATTATGTACTTTGCAACATGTTTTTGAATTACTACATTAACAATATAAATTCCGAATATATATGCTTTCTAATTTCTAAATTTGACTTTAAAATATTGTTCTAATCGGCTAAAAAGTAATTATTTTTATATATTCTCCCATTTTAAGCGCGTTAACATAGCTCTGTTAACACAATAACAGTGCTCAGCTAACTGAAGTTGTTTGTGTCTTTGCTAGTTATATTCGAATTTATCTTCACGCACATATGATGTGCGTGAAGATAAATTCGTATTTAAAATAGCAAAGACAGAAACCAATTTACTTAGCAGAGCTCTGTTATGCAAGTAACAGAGCTCTGTTGCGCACTTTATTTTAAAGTTAAATCGGCAGTTTATTGATTTTTTCAATTAAATAATCGATGCAGAAATTTAAAATACAGTAATTAATGAAAACACACTCCAAGCTAAATATATTTGCTGCACAAACTAATATATATGCAACCAAATCCCAAATATTGGTATTTAAATATGTCACATATAGTGGGACTATTAGGGTAAAATATGGTGATATGAAGAATTCTCCACGAACCAAACATATGCCAGTCGATAGTCCTTAGGAGTGTCTTCGAAATATAAAATCTAGAATTTCCGAAGGACCTTCAGAAATCCAGAAT